>NNCF01128625.1:281339-303973 GCA_002313205.1 Laupala kohalensis
AAAAAAAAGAAAAAAAATTATATATGCAAAATTTAATCCACATCGGCGGCATTATTCGTAACGCAGAAGATACCAGAGGGAATAACCTCATACATTATTTATGTCATTATTTTTTTAAATTGTGTATATAGAGTGTTCCATTATTTTTTAATCTTATATTTTGTTACGCATTTATTTATGTTTTTAAATTTCCGTAATCCTTCTCATGTACCCAAAAAGTGGGAACTCTCACTCCAAAAAATGAAATAAAAAAAGGATCACACCAAAGAGCGCCAAATTTGGGAGAAATGAAATAAATCGATAAATGCATAGCAGGAACTGTAATGGAGCAAAACGAGCCCAAAGAAAGCGTCGCAAAAAGTCAAAAGATTCAGGAGAAGAGCTCGAGTGAATTTCCGTGCAACGCGGATAAAGAAATGTATCTGAGAGGGAGTTTATCGCAGCTCGTTTGGACGTCTTTACATTCTGTTGAAAAAAAATTTTCTGTGGTCTCAACCCACAGGGACGGCGCAGATGATCACTTTGTCGACACACCTTCTCCTTCCACGCCTGTATGGAGGGACTTTTTAAGGAACGACGGCTTCTTTCAAGCGAGATGTTGCACTTTTCGGAGAGTTGAATCAAATGAAAGATTTCAAGACTGTGATGTTAATGAGACACATTAATGTAATACTGTTAAATCTGTCGCGAATTTCATTAGCGCTGCTCTTCCGCACCGTTCAAGTCTTGCTCTCCCTTCATTTTTATCATATTGCTCATCTCCAAATTGACCATTAATTCTCAGATTTACCTATTTATTAATATTCTTGTCAATGTGCAAATACATTTAAGACAATCAATAACTATCACTGATTTATTATCATGATCACATGACAGGTAAAATCACATTTTCACCGTAGTTGAGAGCAATAACGTTTCGAGGTTAAGGTTTAGCCTCCACTTGAGGTTCAATATATTTTTCAATACGGCACTTTATTTACAAAAAAAATATTAATTATGTACAAATGTGTGGCGAGGTTCTTCTTTCATATGCCCCTTAAGCAGAGCCGTGGAGTGTGCATACGGATCTCATGGTGTAGGGGAAAGAAGTTAACCTGGACATCAGAAGTCGGAGGTTCGAATCTCGAGGGTCAATATGTTCCATAAGGTTGTAATATTACGTACATCAATTGTGCTATTAAAAAAAAAAAAGATAATTAAGTAAGATCATATTAAAGTTCTAAAATATGCCAGATACGTAAGTAACGATGCTGATTTAATGAAAGAAATGTGGAAAAAAAACAAAAAATTCCAAAAGATAGTTTCCTTTTTTTTGTTTTTGATTAATTTTATGAAAAATATGAAGTATCTATTTATAAAAATAAACTAGACAAAACGTATTACACTTTGCACCCGATATATTTTTCTCGGATGAAGTACAAGCTCCACATAGGGTGATTTTATAAATTTCTTTCAAATATACAATTTTTTGGACCCGTTTTTAGATCATCCAAATGGGGAACTGAAGAAAAAGTTACGCCAATATAATATTCTCACCTTCCCCAATAAAAAATAAAACCGAAATTCCGCTTCGATTTGAAATAAAAATAGTTACTCGAGTTGGGGTTTTGATTCAGATGAACAATATCCCAAACTTAGGTAATTGGTAGGCTACTGGTGGGTGGTAGGCTATTGTTAGTAAGTAGACCGCTTAGCTGGGTTTACCGACAACTTGACCCACGTGGAGGAGTTTGAAGGAGTTGTTAGTAGTAGTTGAGAGTTATTGATACTAGGAGGAGCTGGGTAGAGGAAGGAGGGTTCGCTTTTCAGTAGTCACAGCTATATGAACTGAGACATTAATGTAAAAAACTACAATTTTTTTGCTGCCCCATCGGGAATCAAACCCGGACAGGCTTGAACAAGAATGCTAACTCCTTAGGTACCGGAGGAGCATAGGTCATAGTACTAAAAGTTCAAATGATTTGGCATGATTAAGACACTTTAGAGGCGTTATATACAAAATATTTATAGAAAAGTCGGCAATGGAAATTATTTTTAGAAAATTGCTTTAAGAGGAGACTCCGTAACCGAGGCAATTTCTTTCCCTCCCTCTCTGTTCTGCGAATGGAACAAGGAAAGACCACCTCCCTCCCTGCCTTTGCTTTGCGTCTGTCGGATGAGGTATTCGAGCGGATGTGCATGTCTGGCGCCTCAGCACGGAACAGACACAGTCAACTCTAGATCATTCCCTCCATCTTGGCCTCGGGCGCTCGCAATACATCTATTATGCCTTTCATCACCATTTCACCTCCTGTATTCATTTCAATACTCCAGGATTCTTCCTCTCTTGCTGCGATAAAGCGGAACCAGAAATAAATTTTAATATGTTTCAAAGTCGATAACTAAATGATCTTGTCCACGAAAGTGTTTTGTATTACTTTCGTGAAAGTTATGACAAATAAGGATATTGCTTTAAAATTTCTGTTTCTAAAAATCGTTTAATATACCTATAACTTTAATATATTCTTTGTCCAGCCTGTAATCGATCAAAAATCGCAGATCGCGTATTATAAAGCAAGGGGATGGACAAATGACAAAAATTCGAAATATCTATCCAAAATGTTGAATTTTTTTCATAAATCCATACATTTTATTTTTAATCAACATAGTCACAAAGTTGAAACTCGTTACTTAGAAGCAAATATTCCTACGAGTCCGTGCGAACATACTTCAAATATGAGATACCGCTGAACCCTGGATGATGGACGTTCGTAATTTTTTACGAACTAGTTTCGGTTGGCGCATGATGCGATGGTAAGGATGAAGCAGTTGACCTTGACTTAGTGGTGTTATCGGAAAACAAGGACTCTTGGTTTAATGGCTACAGTGGATCTCCGGTAAGTCATGCCGCATTTTTTACGGCGTCCCTTCTCTTGCTCGTAATTTTTTACGAAGGTCCTTATGTTTTAAGCAATGTTTTCTAAACTATTTGTAAACAAGAATTGATTTTATATTACAAGGACGTAATTTTTTTGTGGGGTTTTAAGGCTCGTCAACGTCAAGGTCATTAGAGCCCAACAAGCATTTAATGATATGTAAAAATGTAAGAAAATAAGTATAAGGAGCCATATACGATATTGTTCGCTTCTTTTTTGCTCTAATTAATGGCTAAATGATTACTTTTCAGACTGATATTTTTCTATGAAAACTAATATTAAAAAGTTCAAAAGTAATTTTTAATGGATTCTCGGTGAATTTTTTTCGATAAAAAAGCAATATTTTTTTTACGAATGTCTAATACTTTCCACCATTCCCAGTACTTCTAGTGAATAGTTAAACAACAGTAAAAAAATAACATATTGCATCTTTCGAGGTCACATCACCCATCACAGTTCACTCCATTTTCACTCTATCATTTCCTCTTCTCATTAAGAAGCTGGAGGATCTCCCGTTGCGTCCCTCTCTAGCAAACTGGCTGCTGCATTTCGTCTCGTCGCTTCATTGTAGAAGTAAGACAGAGCGGGAGCTATCGTCGAGTGCGAAGTTGTTGACGCCACTAAGCAGCGTTATCGAGAGCACTACCGCCTCCCCGACACCAGACACAAAAGGAGCTGCGCTTATTGCCGTCGCCGTCGCTTCTTAATAGGATCAGAGGAAAACAGAGACGGTGCGACGTGAATGTCTCGGTTTGTTCCTCTTTCGAATTACGGGGAAGCCCCTCCGGAGTCGTAAGGGGTTAGCATGCTTGCTCACTATCAAGTCGCTCAGGGATCAGGGATTTACCGGTCGGACCAGAAGAAAATTTGTAGCTTTTCACTTCAATGTCTCTGTTCATATTGTTGTGACAATTGAAGAGCGAACCCTCCTTCTTCTATCCACGTCCTACTACCCCTATTATCACTAACTCTTACTATTACTAACTACAATCCTGGTCCGGGTTTTTCTCCGGTTTTCCTTTGGGAAGAGGCCGATTTCTTATACAGGTTCTCTAGGCTTTGTCCAGGGGCGTGTTCATTGTGACAATAGATCGTGAATTTGGTGTTATTTCAATTCTTATGATTTTTAAACACTATACTCAGAATAATCTACAGTTCGATAATAATTTGTACATCTAAGATTATTTTTTTGTGTTAAATTACAAACATATTGACATTCTATTAGTATAATAACTCGTACATAACTTTTCATCTTATCTAGGAATTTTTGCTGAAATTTTTGAATCCGCCTGTGCCTTAGTGCCATTGATCGGAATTGATGGGATGGTCCCTTGCTTTCTTCCGGAGAGTAAATTACTTTATTGTTTTCCACGTGGTCATATGCAGTTTGCACTGTTTTTTGACAATAAATTTATGATTATGATTATTATTATTACTACTACTACTGACTACTACTACTAACACCTCCACTTGGACCAACCTTTTGGTAAACTCAGCTAACCGACCCACCTACTAACAATAGTCCTACCACCCACTTCCTACCGCCCGATGCAGATAAGCTCCAATACCACGCTACATTTACTATTTTCAAATACTACAATATAAAAAAATTACGGTGTTTTAAATCGATGCCGAACATGGTTCAATGAAAATAATTTATTGTTTTTTTACTCTGGCCCTTATAAATAAGTTTTTTTTAATTCATTTTTATTTATTTATTTACAAACGTATGTATCTGCAGAGGGTTCAGATCCAAAATAATTATAAAACCACTTAAACTAAGAGAAAATGTGCCATCAGATAGAGATAATTAAAGTAGATAAGTTTTCTTATTAATCAGAGAGAATTGCAAGAGGGAAATTGTTTTTAAAATAGACAACAATATACTATCACTGTTGATTTTAGTATTCAAATTACTATAAATGCAATTTTTCAGAATGTTTGATAGTTCTACTACAATTATTTAATTTCTTCAGATAGTTCGGCAAGGTATTAAATAACTTATATCGTTTCGAAAAACCAACAAGATACGTGCTTGAATGAAGTTTGTGTGTTTGATGATGCGTGTTTATGTTTGTGTACATATGATATGAAATTAATATATTTTCTACCGATTTCCTAGTTGACCTTCCTGGCAAATTAATACTTGTAAATCTAGTAACTTTTTTTGTGGGACTTTACGGCTCGTCAGCGGCAAGGTCATTACAGCCCTTGCAGGTGGGAAAAAATGCAGTTTCGCACCATAGAGAAGAACCGTAAAGACTTTTCCCTGTGTGTGGGACTCGCCGAATATCTCGACCATACCGACTTTAAAATTTTCAAATTACGGAAAGGAAGGATAAAAGGAAAGAAGACAGGGAAGTGGAAAGAAGAATGCAAATTAAAACCCTCCCGAGAACTTGTGGCAAGAGACTCGATCTATTTATTAAATTCAATAGTTTTTTAACATCATCAGTTTCATTTCCGAAAATTGTTGGTAAATCTGCAGCCACATCAATTTGTATCTGTATTGTCGTGTATTTTCTGCAATCAGTTAGTAGGGTCAGAGAAGAGCTATACTCCTCACAAACGGGTTCATCATCAAGTAGTAAGAGATACCTATGAGTGAGAGGACATTGTCCTATGCGCAGGCGGGTTAGCAAGTCCTCGTCGCGCCTGGCTGACCTACAGGAACTGCTCCATGACTTAACAGAGGATTTGATAAGTTGGAGATTATTCCCTTCAAGACTCAACCACTCATTGTTCCATTCACTCAGAATCCTTGTCTTGATGGAATTTAGAAGATCCCTTTTTGGAATCGTAAAGAAATACTCGCGATTCTTGAGGCATGCTGCTTTTGCAAAAACGTCAGTTTCCTCATTTCCTCTGATTCCCACGTGTCCGGGAATCCAGCAAAACATTATGTTCTTTCCATCACTTTGGAGCGACAAAAGCACATCCTGGATGTTCTGGATCACCTTATCAGCTGGATACATAGTCTGGATTGCTTGAAGGGCACTTATAGAATAAGATAAATCAGGAAATTTGATCCGCGGGAGCACTTTGTTGATCGCAATGCTCTCAATATGGCGTAGCACTCAGCGGTGTAAACGCTGCACAGGTCGCCAAGACGGTAGCCACAGATGTTACGGAGAAACTCCACGAAGCAGCCGACACCACCAGCCTGCTACGACCCGTTGGTAAACACAGGGATATGGACCCGGTGTTTGTCGAGGATTAGGTGAAAGTTTACCCTCAAGATCGCAGCTGGAGTGTTCTTCTTGTCATGATGCAGAAGATCGAGATTAATCTTCGGTTTGTGCAAAACCTAAGGAGGAGTCTTACTGAAACCTTGATCTACGACATTAGTAATCAAGGTTTCAAAAATTTCTTTGGAGCGACATCCAAAAGGTTTGGTTGCTCTCAGTTTGTTGTTGTAGAAACGGATGGAAGAAGAGGAAGGATGAAATACTGCGTTGTGCACCAGATTGTCGGGTAAAGTTAGCACGTGACAAAAATGTCGTAGCATGAGGAGTTGCCGCCGGAGGAAAAGAGATGTTTCGCCACTCCCGGCATACAAACTGGGAATGGTACTAATACAGTAGACTCCCGTAAGTAGTCGGATTCGTGCATGGTGGAACTTACTTAAATAGCTTGCACAAGCAGAGCTATAAACAACACAGCCATAATCGAGCCGAAATCTTACAAATGCTCGATAAAACTGGAGCAAGGAGGAGCGATCACCGCTCCAATCCCTGCTACTCAGGCACTTCAATAAATTCAGAGAATTTAATGTTCTCACTCTTAGGTCTGTCCGATGTTCAATCCAATTCAGTCTTTGATCAAAGATTAGTCCCAAGAATTTTACAAAAGGATAGAATTTTAGAACGTTGTTCCCCAGGGCGAGGTGAGGTTCTGCCAGGAGGCTTGGTATCCTACTGAAAAGAACACGGCGTGTTTTCTCAGTAGAGAAACGAAAACCTGTCGTTTTCGACCAGTGGCATAATCTATTGAGGACGAGTTGGATTTGTCGCTCCGCACCTGTGACACTCTGTGATGAACAAAATATAGCAAAGTCGTCGACAAAAAGAGAGTGTAGGGCAGGATTCTTTACAGCGGATGTTATGCAGTTTATGCCCACTGCAAGTAAGGTCACACTCAGGACTGAGCCCTGAGGAACACTGTTGTCTTGAAGAAGCAGATCCGATGTGTCTCGTCCAATTCTGTAGCGGGAGGAACGCTGATCCAAAAAGGACTGTAACATCAGAGGAAGATGTCCTCTAAATCCCCAGGGAAAGTTGTTTTAAAATGCCATGACGACAAGTAGTATCATAAGCCTACTCGATGTCAAAGAATATTCCGATGACATGTCTTCGGACGAACGTTCGTCCGTCCGAATGGTTTTATTCATTTCACAATTTTAAAATATGATTAATTTTGAAATTTTGAAACTATAATTTTTGTCGTATTTATAAATTAATCAATTGTCAAATACGTAGTTGCAAAGTGCGTATGATCACGTGAAGGGCAATAAACTAATATACTCTCCGGAAACAAGCGAGGGACCATCCCATCAATTCCAATTAAGTTCCTTCAGTCAAAGGCGTATTTTTTAATTTCTGAGTCCCCCTAAGATAAGTATGCAAATAGTTAGCAACATGTTATAATATCAACAGAATACCAACAAATTTGTATTTAATGGATTACGAAAAACTTTTTAAATAAATGCATACTATTATTAAATGTTTTAATTATTCGGGAAATATTGCTGATAAATCATAACTTAAAAAAAAACTCAAATTCCAGAATAATAATGACATTAGTGTTAATGAGACAGCTGAAAATTTCTTAGTCTTTGAAAAATATAAATTATTTCTTGTTCCTTTTTCTTCCTCCTTTTCCTCCTTCGATTTCTCAATTACGTCCGCCACGCAGACGAAAATGATTTATCCTAAAGAATGTTTGACTGAAAAACTACTACTCTCTCATTAGTTAAAAATATATAAGCGAATCTTAATCTTGATCACTTATATTTTAAATAAATGATGTAGGAACTAGAAGAAATAGTTTACGTAATTAATAAAGTTATTATCATTAAAATTAGACGAATTTTGTCATCGCATTCGACTCGATTGTGCTCCGATGGGTTTTCCGATGCGAAGATTTCACTGAGGGTAATATGAACTTTCACGTGAAAAATTATGTTGGCGTGGTCAGTAAATTACGTCTCGAACGGTACAATAAAATTACAGGATTGTTAAAAAGCCATTAAGATTTTGTACATTACAGCGCTAAAAACGTTGATTCCCTAGAGAAATTGTTACATATTTAAATGAAATTGAACTTTCGCCAATTATACATAACCTATAATTTCAATAACGGAATATTGTACTTCATTTCAATTAACGCAAAATTTGGAATTCCCTTTATCGCAGCTTTGCGTGCTGTTCGTTACGAGCTGCATCATCAAACTCCGTCTAATTTATACGGTATTCATGAAGCGTTCTAATTTCGAGGATAGTTGGTACGAATTAAGTTTTAGTACAACCATTTACGTCAATTAAAGGCAATAAAATAATTCGTGAAAATATGACTGATATTATAGAAAAAGGCAGAGAAATGGAATCGTATGATATAATGTGAAAGTCGTGTAATATAATGTTGAGTTCATTTAATAAGTAAGACAATAGGTGCTATTGGTTACATCAACTCCATATAACATAAAAACAAACAACAAAAATTTCCTATTGTTCCACCTTTCCTTTTTCGAGACTACAACATTTAATAGTAATTTTCAAGAAGAAGCTGCTTGACTTATTTGTTTGAAAAGGATGTTATTTGACTATTTAAGTCCTAACAAACTGACGCGTACAGTAATTGTACGCGAGTTATGTATAATGCTCCAGTGTACAGTCATATACTAGTCATAACTGTTCTGATGTGCTGCTTACATTGTTAATACTGAATATGAAACGGAGTGAAACTTGCCTACAACTAGATGATATGGGAGAAAGTATTGTGGGTCGTATTACTCAAAATAGTCTTGCTGAACAAAACAGTAAGCGTTCATATTACAGTGTTGGTCATACCGAATTTTCCGCGCGATTAAATGGTTTAGCTAGAACTACCTAATACAAAATTTTAATTACTAGTTTACTTAAGTGTCAGTGACAATGTTGTGGCAGATATTTTGAAGAAAAATGTACAACGTCAAAGTCAATGGAAGTTCGTTCACGTAAGAAATAGCTTGAAATGAAGAAATTGAGAAACACAACGAAACGCATATGCTAAAGAAATATTTTATGAACATTTAATACGTCGAATTTATTAATAACACTGTGACAGTATTTGTGTTAGTTTGAAGCAAAAAAATACTTCAGATTAAAACTGATAACAATAGCGAATTGCTCGCCCTTATATGCTGTTCGCTTCCTCTGACGTCACTGACTCAGAACTGTGCGCGAAACGACTGGAATATTCTCGTTCTATCTACTGCACGAACTTTATTGCGAAGCGTTGGGATTCAGAGTGCCCCTTTTAGACCAACTTTAAATAACTATGCATTTCAAAATGTTTCAATGACCCCGCATTTTTTTTAAGTTACAGAAACCTTAATGAACGAACTTCATTGACGTTGACTTTATCCTGGCCCGGGTTTTTCTCCGGTTTTCCTTCGGGTAGAGGCGGATTTATCATACAGGTTCTCCAGGCTTTGTCTAGGGGCGGGTCTATTGTAACAATAAATCGTGAATTTAGTGTTATTTCAATTNNTTAGCACTTCCACAACTGAAGGCAGTGGACGAACACCAACGACGGAGACGTTTGCCAAGGAAACCATTTGTCAAAAGCGGCATTTCACGCAGACGCGAATGTAGTTTAATACAGATATGAAGGAACGGGACATCTCCACCTAATCCTCGGCCTTTGGTGACTGGAGATTGCAGTGCCGTGCTCTGTGAGGGGTTTTTTTTTTTTTGAAAGAAGCAATAAAACGGCAGGAGTTCGTGGAACTCTGCTTCTGTTCTCAGAAAGATTGAATTCTTGTCTGCAGAAGACGGATTCTGAGTCGCTTCTTTATTTCAACAAGTTTGGATTTATTTCTGAGTCCATCGAAGTTTTATCCGCAGTGTTTTTCATCACGAGAAGTAAACGCGAAGCTTAAACAAAGGGTCTCGAGAGATTCGCGAACAGGTCTCGAGTATGAGAACGTTTTCCGAACTCAGAATGAGATCGGTCCACAAAGAGAAGTGTAATAGCGATTCTGGTCGGCGGGGATTCAAAACTCTTTTTGGAAGGTAAGTGAAGAACTTTTCAATTTGAATTAAAATTCACTTTTATTCAGAGAAATCCAGGTACTTTTACACTTCCATAAATGTTCTCAAGAAGGGCTCTGGCTCTTTTATAAACAATTCTTCAGGAATGACATTAAGGAATCGTTCGTAAATTACGTTATGATCTTGGGGGGGGGGGGGAAGTTGGCGAAATATGACTGTTCGTGATGAAGGGGATCGGGGATACTTTAAAGTGTCATAACAATTGGTATATCATAAATGTTGAAAATTGTTTCCATTAAGTCAAATTTTACCATAATGAAAACAAAACTTGTAATTACCATTTTCTCCCAGCGACACCTTCGACCTATATAGTCCTCTTAAGTATTCAAATTATTATACTTTCCTCTTTAATTAGTGTCTTTCATATTATAATGGGGTGGGAGATAAATACTATTTATAATTTGAGGGGACTGGTCGTTTGCAAAGTCACGCTAAGGAGGGGTTCGGTATGACGTGGCGAAGTGTGACACGGGGACATAATAAAAAAATTGAAGGAATTTTTAATGCTATTTGGAAAAAAAAATATTCAAAAATATAAACTAAAAAATATTTACCTAGTGTAGGTTTATGAAATTCTTCCTTAATTCCCTCTTTAATACAAGCAGACATAAAATATTGACGAAACACACGACCAAAGCGTGCATTTGGCAAACTTTCAAACGTGATTAAAATAATTCGCAGCAAAACAATCAATTATGTTTATAAACTACAATCTCCTGCACGAAATTTCTGATCGAGGCATGTTACGAACGAAGATAAGGAATTTATAGGGACAAACAAGGATGGAAAGGAATTAGCTCGTGAAAAAAAAACCAACTCATGTGAACGTAGATGTTCCCTCGCAATTAATCCGAATCAACGTAAATGTCACTCGTTCAATAGGGTTCGACGAATAATTAATGGTCTTAAACAGGCAAAGTTGGAAGTGTCCACGAACGGTCACTGCGAATGAAAAATTGAGAGAGTTGCGAACAAGACGGAGGTTTTTACAACAAAAAAAAAAGTGTCAGGAGATTCAAAATATCCTCCCTAGAAATAACTAAGGATATTTGACATTAAACCAACCAATGTCGAGGTAGAGAGACAATTATTGACGCAGAGTACAGAGGTTAATATGAAATAAGCAGAAAATCAAAGATACAAATAAATAACTTTTGTACTTAATGCAAATATTTCAAGATCCAGCTCTCTCACTCAATATAACAAATTTCAGAAATCAAGAGAGAAAAAAACCCATTAATTTTACGCGCAAATAAGGTTTTTAACGATTCATGACCCAAATTTTAAAACAGATAAAGCCAGTTTTCGTTCTAAAGTGTTAGTCACCAAGAAGTATGGATGGCTGGTAGAAAGAAGTGTTAGACGAATATATATTTTAATTATTAAGTAAAATTATTAAGTTAAACGTTTCATATATATCTGCAAAAAATCGAGTTCAGGGTTTTTACAACCGTTTTCCTTCAAATATATCTCGTTAATCTTCATATTGTCGTACTAATTTCGTTAAGTACTTGTAGTAGTCTTTTCTGTTGTATTTGTAAGTGGCATATCTTCACGAATATGGGTATTACACACTGTATCAGTTGTTAATATTAGTCTATAAATCTAAAGGGCTAAATTATTAATACTGAGCCTAAAGAATTGGAGCAATTTGTACATTTTCTGTTTCTTGTTCCACATTTAGTATATTTTTAAGAATTTAACTTTTAGACTTGTGTTGAATTATTTTTAATTGCATTTTAGGAAACTATTTAAGAAAAGTAAGAATTTATAAAATTAAAAATAATGACATTTCTACTTCCCGAAGGTAAAACCGTGACATATAGTCCTCCACAAAGAACAAATATGTCATAAATCGACCGAAAATTTAACAATATTTATTTTCAAGATATTACATAACATTACATTTCGTTAAAAAAATATGTACAGTAAATAATAAATTTTTACAAAAGTATTTCCAGTTTTATTGTTTCAATTTATAGTTACTGGGAGTGGAATAGTGAGCACGCACAATTAGTATTACGGCCGAAACCCATCCTGCGCAGCGTAAGAGCTCTGCTGCCATAAGCTTGCCTTGAAGCAAACCAGTTCACGTGGTTTCGACCGGAGCGAGAGCAAACGTAGCACACAACACAACACACAAGGCTTTGTTCGTCGCTCCCAACTGCCGCGATATTTCGCTTTGCCTCTATCCCCTCTACAATGCTCCGGTACCATTACGATAATTTCCTCTCAGCCTCCACGATTTCGGTAGAGCTTAGCTCCAAGCGTACGACTCTTCTCCCTCTAATCTGAGTCCCTGAACACGATTCGATTGATCATTGGGAGGCTTCGTCCTTTACTGTTATGTACCCATCATCTAACGTCTTTCTTCTTTGTTATTTACATCTTTTAGCTCCTTTTAAAAATTCTGAGGGATATGATGCGTCATGATTGTCACCCACCTTTTTTCCCTACTTGGCAAGATTCATGTCGTTACAACTTCTCTTTCAACTAACCACGTTCTCGGTGAAGAAACCGGGCAAGAGGTAGTCGAGATTGGATAGTCGAGGAGAGTCAACAGCCGCACCGATTTAAGTTGAAGTAAAACCCAAAGTAAATCACACAGTGAATTTTGTGATTTTAGACACATAACCCGTTTTGAATCTCTGTCATATTTATTGAAGATATTATTAGTAATCGAGAACATTTAGCTAGGAACTGCTAGAAGTGACTTCTGAAATGATTCCAAATTGCTAACTGTGGCGAAAGAATATCAGGAGGGATGACCTGAAATAGGGACCAATCCAGAGAATTTATTACTCTATGTTAAAAATATGTAGTTTAGAATATGTTACTGAAAATTTTGGTGTTGATTTGTAATGTTCATATGACCCTAAATACATACTAATATCAAAAAGGAGAAAGTATTAAATGTATGGAACCCTTAACGGACGAACGAACAGCTTATCACGATATTTTCGAGTTACACGGAGGATGGAGACCGATTCATCATTATTAATACAGTACCGCCAAACGGTGATATTGGGCGTAATTATATTTATTTTCACTTGTATCCCAGTTTTGGTATATTTTAGATAGAAACAAAAAAATATATAAATATTATTCACTCATAAAAGGTCGTAAGTTACAAATTATTTATTTAATTAGATTATATAATGGACGTTATTGGAGTAGAACCTTCATAAACGTAATCAATGAGTTAAAAATATTTTCGTCCTGATAAATAGTCGAAAGTTTTTATTGCAGATTTTATTGAACTACATAAATTTATGTTCTTTTTAGTAGAAGGGGTTTGAATACGCATTTGTAAGTGTGTATGGTCTATTCTGAGGTAATTCAAAGTACGTCAGTCAAAACCGCACTAAAATGCGATAAGCTGTTCGGAGTAAATTCTGAGCAAACATACCAAGGTTTACTGCTTGAATATATGTGAAGTGATCTATCATGTCGCGTTTGATCTGTTTCTGTTTCCACACGCTGCTCTAATTATAGTTCCAATTATAGCTGAGTAAATTAAATTTCATATGACTGCTACGGGAAGTAATGTACATGTCGTCCTCCACTACTACAAAATAAATAGTCGCATAACTATCGTATACACAAAGCTAACTATTACATAGTACTCCGTCAGATGAAGTTTTGTAAGGCTTTTAGTCACAGCAAGACCATTATCATTTCAAAAATAAATCTAACTGTAGTATTGCCAACATACAAAATAAGAAGACATCCTTCATTTGCTTCGTAAAGGCGTCCTAATACAGAAAGATACGCTTATAGCAGATAAAATGTTTCAATTGCTTAATATTTTCTTCGAAAATAGACATCAGAATTGGCTTCAATATATTACATTCTGAACACAATTGAATAAAGAAATGTCATATGCTGTCAATTGGATTCGTCCTCCCTTGGGAATGATATTTGCTCGATAATTTCAGTGATGCGAAATAGTTTCAATATTAAATAAATAAATTTATTGTCAAAAAGAGGTACAAACTGGGTGTGACCACGTGGAGGACAATAAACTAATTTACTCTCCGGAAACAAGCTAGGGACCTTTCTATCAATACTAATCAAGGGATGACATAGACTTTTATTAATTATTTGAGACTTTGTTTCGTAGTGTACGTTGGTCAGAAAAGGATTTAGACGAAGTTGGAAGACATATAGGAGAGACTAGCCTCAGCACTGAATAAATCCAAACCTGGCAGATGCAATGAGGATCATGAACGCATGTACCACCATCTTTGCCAAACTACTCATTTTCTTACCACAGTTTTTTCGGGAAATCTCGGGATCAACTGCACTGTCAAGCGAACCGAACATAACCGCGAATTCCCGATCCTTTCACCCACCTCCTAAGGTCCAGTAGGGTCAATTATAGTTCGGCAGAGCGAGGTAATTAAATATGAGCTTTCCTGCTGCGATACGTTACGATCGAAGATACACGATACTCCATCGCATGACAAGTCTCCGTAGATTACAAGACAGACGATGAACTCTAACATCCGAAAATAAGCGTGACTGTAGAAGATACAAAAATCTCTTAAATTGCGGTGAACCTCACCTCCAGGTAACAGATTAACTATGTTATGTTGAATGATAAAAGCAGTTGGTAAGCGCATGAGCGCGTTAAGTTGAAAGTGCCGAGTTCAAGTCTCGGTTCCGTCTCCCATTTTCATTCAACATAACATAATTAACCTGTAGAAGGTTTCAAACAAGTTCAGACTACACATAATGTGCAAAGAAAATCTAATACAAAAGATGCTCTATGTATTTCTTTTCAATCTCATGACAAATTTTCTTGTAGTGTCCAATGTCCCAACAACTACAACTCCTCCATAGAGTCATATCCTCAGCCAGCACTCGATTCCGTTTCCTCGAAGGCCCATATATTGCCTCATGTTGTGAAGCTCTCTGCTCGCATTGTCGTTTCCATCCTCACTTCCCATTGGCTGAGCAGCCAACCACTCGAGGACGAACGACGAGCGCTGTGGTTGGAGCGCCGCGCCGCACCGCCAGCCACCGCTCGCACAAATGGAGATTGAGTTCCGTACGCACATGAGGGAAGATATACGACGAAGCGCTGGATGAAGAGCCTTAAACAAGACGATTCGCCGGCTGCGTCCTTGATATTAAGGGCAGCGTTCGAACCCAACTTCCACGCTATAAATTGCGGAATTGACTCCGAATTGTCTGTTGGTTTAATCAAACTATATTATAAAGGGAAGCATTTGCCATCGACACAGTAGCCTAACCTAGACCAATTTTTGTAGCTCGAGTTGGTAATAACTATCATTACATAATTTAATCTAGATATCTTCCGATGAGATTCAAGCTATGTGGCTTGGTGTCCCACCTAACATGATTTACAATGAGGAAATTAGGAACCAGAGTCGTTGCCGGAGACAACTGCCGTTTATCATTCTCGTATAGCTGTGTCTATAATTTATGATGGAAGGTGAATTTAGAGCATGACGTACACTCCGAGAAAGTCATGCCAATATTTCCTTCAAGCAATTCAACGAACATAAGAACGAGGATTTTTACAATGATTTCGCGGATTTTTTTTTCTATTATAAAACACATTATTTTGATGTTACGGTAAACTGGCATCGGATCGATACGTTTTCTTTCCATGATCATCTCTTGGTGAGCACTAAGATAATTCATAGTTTGGGAAAAATTGTGTAGAACATACTACTGGTCATACTTCATTGTTTAGGGCAGTAAGAAAAGGAACGTATTTTCTGAAACGTTGGCACATTCATATAATTATTTCGACCCGAACTTAATATTTAAATTCAAATCATAACGTAGAGTCAATACTATTCATGGTTCTTAGATTTACGTCATACTAGCAGAGCTCCTGTGACGTCACTCGCGCTATGTTTTGAGTTTTGCACGAAACTATTTGTACTTGAATCCATATTATCTATTGCGAAGTTTTTTTCATATTCAATAGTCAAAACATACTTGGTAATTATAAGAAACAACATGAATGTTGAAACAGTCTGGCCAACAATAAATCGCAATGCATTACTAAATGAAAACCAGGAAAGTGAAGAAAGACAATAGGCAATGCTAGCTGATTACCAGGCGATGGCCGGGATTTTCCTTGGACTAATGTTCTTATATACTAAATAGAAGTAATAAAGAAAATTTATCTATATAGTAAGATCAAAAGAACTTTTATTACTAGTTTTTAAAACCTATTACAACATCCATTTTACCAATTCTTAATAATACGAATTTAATACAAAACGTGACTGCGTACATCTCGCAGGCGCCGCGTTGCTCGAATATTTGCTTCCCAAGCATGATGAAGTTTTATTACAATTCTTGTGAAATCTAAACTATTCGTCTATAAAGACTATTAGATTTAAAGACTTTCCTATTTCTGATAAATGCACAAAACGAATAACCTATTAAATTTGTCTATGATTGAATTTTTTTAAAAAAATTACCCACTTAAATTGAAGTATTTTAATCCTTCTATTTTTAATAACGTTCTATCGATAGTTTAGGTTAAGTTTTGTAGGTAGACATATGCTGTCACGGACTTTTTTGTAGTAACTTTGAGGTAAACAATATTGCCCTACCTAGTTTTTTTCCTATCTGTATCCGTTTAGGCAGTGTAAGCGAATGCAACTCTTTTATCGACATTTATAGTTTTAAAAAACAGCTTATGTTCATTCTGGACATCTAAACTATCTCTTTTACCAAATTTCATCGCGATTGACCCAGTGAATTAGTCGTGATCAAGTAGCACAAACAGACAGACACATTTTCGTGTCACGCGTTTATATATCGGTATGAATGACACAATGCTAATTTAATGCTAAGTTCGCAATAACGTTTTTAATAATTTAGCTAATATCTGGGTATGAAAATACATAAAAACACATCTCCTCTTGTGTTTCCTCCATCCAAATGCTTTGTTCGATGGACTGTGCGTTTACCTCTTTCAAAAATTCAGATTTCTTTTTTATGCCAATACAATTACCCTATAGGATCCACAGTGCAGTTTCGAAATTAGTCGCAAAGTACAAAGCTCGAGTCTGCAAACGCAGCTTGCTTCAAAGACTCCACAGGCCAAACGTGAAGACTTCCCAAGCGGCACAGAGACCTTCCTCGGGATCGTGTTAGCTTCCAAGTAGCAAGAGAACTTAGGTATTGACCCCGAAGCGAACAGGGAAGAACCAGAAGCACAGACATCGAACTTAGCCGAGGAAGATACTCCATCCCCATCCACTCCTTAGAGGAGGCAGCTGCCGCAAGGACCTAAGTACCTTGATCTCATCTCTTCGTATAGCACGGTTTGATCTTGAGGTAACGTTGTTAAAATGTTTACTTGTCACAGTAATAAAACTCCATTCCAATTAGAAAGTATGGAATTCAAAATAATTCAGAAAAATGTTATGTAAGGGTTTTAGTTTTGCAAATCCTTTGGATTGCGTCTCGTTTCCGATTTAAAAAAAAACTGGAATCTACTACATTAAACTTTCCAATTATAACTCTAACAACAAAATATCGGTAAAAAACCTCATTGCATTAAAAATATAATATAATTTATTGTTCAGAAATATAAAATATTAAAATTATAAAACACGGTGACATATTAAGCAGATCAATCTGCATAAAAAATATTTATCCTCCGAACTTTATAAAGTATTATATAACCTACATATATAAATATTGAAGTAGGGTTTTCTTGAATTATAATCTTCTTGAACTCTTCGCAATTGCTCACACGCCGATCTGAACAAGACTATTCCGAGATTTGCGTACGACTTTTTCGCTGCATTTCGAAAGCGGTGCTACGTACAGAAATATGATTTAGCAATATGTAGGCAGAGGTAACTGAACAATCAAAATGCTTATATTATTTTCAAAATTTTTAATTTTAAGAAAATGGAGCTCGGAGTGCAAATGAATTTGATATGAGTCGTCCAGAAATAGGCTTCTATTTCCAACGCATTCAAAGTCAAATCTCAAGTTTGGTTTCGATGCATCGATTGATTCGTGATTTATTGGGGGAGAAAAATTGTTAACACACACATAAACACACATAATATTGGACATATTCGCCAAAATTCGAAAATATGACTCTCCTGGAGCCAATTCGCAAAGATCCGAAGAGATCTCAAATTTGTTTTCGAGCGATTACAATACTTACCTTACACACTGTGTAATTGAAAAAAAAATCGGTAAAAAAGGAACCCCTGAAAGACGAATGTACGCAACCTAAAAAGCACGCCTCTAACCTTTCCTGTTAATACACGCACACTCACGTTCCGAAATCTGGGCAATGTTGTAAAATTAACTATTCATGGCACAAATGTCATTACAAGCGAATAATAGCTTATAGACAAATCAAATTCATATAATTTTGAATGAAATGTAATACAAAAATATCACATTGACACATGCTGAGGATCACATTTATTTTGAGTCAATCTCGGTAATCGAAAAAAAGTCAGTGAAGCTCTCCGTTGACAAAATATATTTAATTCTACATCTGATATTTGAGACATTAACTTAATATAATCTCATCAGAATATACCTGTGGAAGTAGTTAGTTTTCTGAGAGTAGTAATTGGTTACACCTAATTCATTTTAAATTTAATTCATCTTGGCTACTAAAGGAAAATATCGAAAAAATGAAGAATTTGACCATTAAATAAATACATGGAATTATTTAAGTGTGACAATGAAAAATAGGTAATTCAGCGTGAGAAAAGTGAACTATCTTTTAATTTTGTGACAGAATTCGATAAACCACACGGGTTACATCAAGTAAACGCAGATCACAGAGTAAAATAACATATTTTCAAATTCTACGTAAAAACTAGAATTTTCTTTACTGATGAGATATATTAAAATATTAAGTATTTAGGAATTCAAAGGAGTATGTATTACAATTTCTTTTTAAAAAATATTGTATTTTGAGTGTGAAATATATGTAATGATTAAATAGATCACATCCTTTATCTATGGATCTTAATTCGTCAAACCAAAAACAAAAGCAAGTTCTCACAATATCGAAAGAAACTCCTCGCAAAATCTTTACTTCTCGGTGAATTGGGAAAAGCAACATAATTAAAATGAAATTCGTGCCAACGGGTTACTTGATGAACGCTAACGATGCGATACTGAGGAGGAAGAGTGGAAAAGTAAGCGGAAATTCCGCTTCGAGGTCAAGAGGTTACGCTAATGGAGGAGTGGTCCACATTTCTTGAGGTACTAAACACCTTACGATACTCTAACACGACTGGAGAACCACTTCAGAACTTTTAGATTTCTTAACCTATATGAAAACAACACGAATCTAAACTTTCTTAATACGAGAGGAAATCAATGTATACGTTGGAAATGTCAGTTTCCCTTATTCCGATTTATATAACGAGCGCCTTTTTATGCCTGCAGATGGCAGCATATGTATGCTTGTCGTATAAGCTGCGAGACATCTCGTAAGCACGCAGTCAGTCAGAGGCACGATGGCAGTTGTGTAGGATGAGCGCACGAAATAAGAACAGCGTGCAGCTGTGAGTTTTTACTGATCCAAAGGACTATCCACAGAAGAAGAGCATTCCGTTTATTAAAATAAATAAATAATAATAATCCCGTTTATTGCGATAACTGTTTTCACGGAAATCTGTGTTCAATTAGATCCTGACAATGGGAGTGATTCTTCTGGATGACGAAGCCCGCCCTCACATAGGGAAACCAACGCAGGACCTGTTACGAACGTTTCGTTGGGATCGCTTGGAACACCCACCGTACAGTCCCAACTTAGCCCCAAGTGAATTTTATCTGTTTGGGTCCCTAAATTATCATTTGGGTGGCCGCCATTTTGAAACTGATGATGTCGTAATCCAAGAGGTTGCTCGTTGGCTGCGACGGCAACCAAAAGACTTCTTTGCCACCGGCTTTCAATGACTTGTAATAAGAGATGGGATATGTGTCTGAATGTACAGAGGGTGATTGAGTCGAACAGTGAAATATATGTCAGGAAGTTACTTTCATTAGTATTGCCTCTATCCAGTTTTGCAACTTATTTATTGACTCACCTAATCTGACACTAACAGTCACTCACGGACGTCAACAACAAAACTCATACGGTCATCGTAGAAAGTTAGGACATATATAAATCGTCCAAATAAAATTGGGAAATGAATTCTGTACCGTCCCAGAATTTTGAACTCCTCAATTTCAGAAACATAAAAATCGATGCATTACCAAAATTTTCAATTCCTTAGGACCTGACTGTTACAATATTGTTCACAGATTAAACAAATTGTGAAGTGGGATCAAAGGTGATTAAAAAATGCAAAATATGATTGATCTGTTTCCGAATTAGAGGCAAATATGTAAAGTATACGATAATAGACTACATGTTTTTAAAATATTTTTTAAATTTCGCTACCTCAAAAATTTTTCAGCAAAATAATAACAACATGCACCCATTTCATTAGAATTATTTTTATCTTAAACAATCACTATGATATTTACCATAACAATGCCGTTGCAGGAATTTCCTCATAATGTTCACCAGTGTTTAATAAATTAATATTTCATTGATATTGATTTATTAAAGATGTAACGTGGTATCATCCATTCGACACCTTTCAATGCTAATAGAAACAAATAATACATTCCGATTAACATTGTTTCAAATAAATTAAGCCTCATGATGAGAATCTTGAAGGTAATTTAGAAATTACATTTACATAATTTTTTTTTAATTTTTTTTTTGTGGGGCTTTAGGGCTCGTCAACATCAAAGGTCATTAGAGCCCTTAAAACTTGTACAGGTAGGGAAAATGCAGTTACGCACTAGGGGGAGCCAACATGACTCTCCCCGCGTGTGGGACTCGCCGAATGACTCAGCCATACCCACTAAAAACCCTCCTGAACTACAACTCAAAACTGAAATCCCAACATATCTCACTTTACTAAAAACATTAAAAAAAAAGAAGAGGAAAGAGGAAAATGAAAGATACCCTAACCCTAACAGCGTCGGGATCGAAAAGAACAAGAGGTGACCAAGGGAGGTCAGAAAAGAGAAAGGAAGGAGCATGGCACAAGTAAGTGGAAGTAATGCCAGACTCAGCTCGGGGCCCCGTGTTCGCCAAACACGTACTTACTAGATGTAAGTCCCCTGGGGGGAGTACATTTACAGAGTATGACTTAAACTATATCAAAAGCGTACTAAATATTCCATCAATTAACTTACAAAAATGTGATAAATGGAATGTATTTAATTCAAGCGATTACATTTCAAACCGTTGGAATAACACTAGAACGTAAAGACGTGAACAAGAAGATACGAACTCACTACATTTTTGTCGAAATATTACCTTATTTTTACCATCTAAATTGAAAATTTTAGAAATATTCCACTGAAATAATGCATTCAATTGCATTTTTGAAACAATTTTTGTTTTACAAAGAGGAGTAGGCGAGAACAAGAAAGTCTGTAGGAGAGGATAAGACGATGGCGGATGCTGAAAAAAAGAAGAAGCTACGGCGCCAACAGAGCTGACACAACGTAAGTGAATCAAAACATCTTTCGAATTCAGAGGAAAGAAAAAAAGCGTGGGTGGCCGCGACACTCTCAGCAGGAAACCCCCAGCCACAGGGCATGCAACCCTCTCAACGTAATCTCACGCGCTGCTACAAGTGTTGCCAACGTTGAAGAGTAACCAGTGAATGTATAATACCAAGAATAATAATAATAATAATATAAATTATTATAAAAAAATGCGGATGTATACAAATACAAACTCACTCAAGATAAAACCCCACATTACTAGTATCAACTTGTCAGAGTTAGAGAACAAAACCCATAAATTACATTTTGATCGAGCCATCCTCACAGACAAACCCATCCACCACAACCGTCCAGATATAACGTTCATTGATCAAAGTATTGAGACCACATTCCTCATAGACATTGCAGTGCCAAACACGAATAACATACTGAAGACAGTAGCTGAGAAAATTTCAAAATACAACCTTCTCTGTCAGTAAGTTCATGGAAATTGGAAGATGAAACTAGTCCATATAGTACCAATAGTAATTTCTGCAACAGGAGTAATTCAAAAAACTATATATTTCAGTTTAAAAACATTAAACATGTTACGTCGAATGAAAATGGGAGACGGGACCGGGGATCGAACCCGGGACCTTGAGCTTTGCGCGCTCATGCGCCTACCGACTGCGCCATCCCGTTCGCTACCCGTGCCCGTCTACCATTCTCATTCAACTTGTGAAACCCAAAGACCTCTGAGGTGGCCTCGTAGAGACTAAACTCCTCATCTGAGGCGACTCCCTTAGGAAGTACTTTATTTGGGTAGTATTTTCCATTTCTGGTTCACAAACATAGAAATCTCTTAGATTGC
>NNCF01128625.1:304030-358804 GCA_002313205.1 Laupala kohalensis
AGACGGGCACGGGTAGCGAACGGGATGGCGCAGTCGGTAGGCGCATGAGCGCGCAAAGCTCAAGGTCCCGGGTTCGATCCCCGGTCCCGTCTCCCATTTTCATTCGACGTAACATGTTTAATCTGTTACCTAGCGGTGAGGTTCACCGCAATCTAAGAGATTTCTATGTTTGTGAACTAAAAACATTAAATTTACCCAAGTGCATTTGCATATCTCTTCAGAAAGCCATCATTACTGCAACATCCCATAGTTTAGAAAGTTTTTGTCTCTAGAAAATTGTAAAAAGGAAATGGACACCATGGTCAGTAGGCACGAACCATTTTATCAATGAAAACTATGCGTTTGCTATGAAAACAAATTTCAACTAAATAATAATAATAATAATAATAATGTAGGATCCATTGGTGTGCTATCTGTAAATTTAAAAATGCATATTTACATTCCATCCCAGACAAACCACGGGAGTAGCAAATAAAAGAGATCGCTCTTTTTGGCACAGCCCATTTTAAGAAAGTGCATTTAATCTTTCAGAGAGCGGGAGGGAACCTGGGATTAGGGATTTCAACCAGCTAGAACAACTTTAGAGCTGTGAAGTGAACACCACTACATCGTAAAAATAATAATAGTTTGTTGAGGTGCAAATCATACGTAATCTGTACTTGAATCTTGAATTATCTAGTTGCCCCGTCGTTTTAGAGAAGTCTGGCTTTTTGCTCTATTTTAACACGAATTTTGATATGTATTACCACATATCTTCCCTTTAATAAATGTCTTTTTTTATTCTGAAATGGATAAAGTTCAAATTTGTGTATAGTACCATAATTACAAAACTGTCTTATAATTAAATAATATGTAAACAGTACAAGAGATTAGAATTACTTCACAAGTGTTGTATTTCATTTTAAGAGTCATCAATAACAATAACAAAAAGAGAAATAATATGAAGAACGATTAAGAGTATTTCCCATGATATTTATATGAATGAAAGCTGTTAATATCTATTGAATTGAATATTTAGATTTAAAATAATTTGACATTTAACTAGATTCCACCACAAAAAGAAAAGTTTTTTTTTCATTTTATCAAGTAAAATAGATTTGGTGACTGAGTGGATACCCAATCCAAACACATCTTACTACCAACAACTAATCTAACACAAGAGTACGACGAGAAGTTTTTCCGGTTAAGATGATTATCCACGGGAATTTAAAAAATTGCTATTAAAACAGTAAACTATTTTGTGTACAGCCTCTTCCGCTTTACCCATTCAATCTACACAAAAAATAAGGGAATTAAACCAAAAGGTTTAAATTTTAACTACACATCATCCGTTTAGGTTTCATCAGAAATTGCGAAAAGATATAATTCGTTTAAAAACTGATGCAGACCAATTCAGAGACCGGAATGCTTTTTAGCAGGAGGAGAACTAGCACGAATATTTGAAACAATTTTTCGTAACAGGGTTTCGGAAAAGCTACTCTAAACACAACGAGTTACATGCCCATAAAGTTAATTAAAATTTACGTCAATCAAGCAAAGATTATTAAGTGGTACACGGGTGAATCTTTGAGAACAGGTTAAAAGCTATTCCACCTCATGTTTTTTTCAGAAAACAATACTTCAACAACAGAGAATGTTCGTAAGCTCTAATTATAACCAAACGAGCAAATTGTGCACGCATAAAATAAATATGAGAATATTCCCTTACCTGTGAACGTAAAGCTTCATAAGAGATGTTGAAAATATTCATCGCTGGACTCTCGCTTTAAAAAAAAATTACACAACGCGCGAAACAGGGCAATAGTCCAAATAAAACGTAATTAAACACATCAGATGTTAATCGAAATTTTAAAAAATATGAGTTGAATGTTCACTTATTAATTATTTCCAAATAATGAATATAAAAATAATTAAGTCATACCTCGGATAAATTTTTATTCTGTGACCTCCACGGACCACTTTTTAAAGAACATTTTTAGAAGAAAATATTTCATTCACATAAAAAAACCCTGTAATTCATACATTTGGAACTTGAAAGCATTCGTGACTCTTTTTACAAACATATCTTCAAAAAAACTAAGAAATGAAAACAACGCGTTACCTTCGAAATTAAAGAGACGCGTCTGCTTTTAGTTTTTATAGATTCGTACGGCTTAATGCGTACGTTTTTTTTCTACATTTCCATAAAGTAAAAAATACATTTTGAAAACAAAGTAAGTATATTACATGTAACTGTGCGATCAGTATAAAACCCTAAAAATTATACTTCTACATGATCTCGCTGAAGATTAAAAAAAGCACACTCGGTGCATTTTCTTGCGTTACAATTAACTCCTTCCTAATTAGAAACATTGTTCGACCGTATTTAAACACTCATTTACATTTTGTCATAGATTCTCAACCACGACCAAAAATAAATACTAAAAAACCTTTTCCTCGGGTATTTGTTCATGGCAATTGATAAAGAATGCTACGATACAATTTGTGAGTTATCGAGATAATTGATACAACGCTAATACTCGACCACACTTAATCTTTCTAACAGAGGAATATGAACGTTTCTCATATTTCACCATAAATCAACAGGAAAAAGAAAATATTAATTTTTTTCATTTTATATAATCGTAAAAAGACAGCGAGTTTCAGCGATGTGAAAAAGTTCAAGAAGAAAGCAAAGTCAGAGGTTTCAGTAATAAACCTGAATCGGGAACCAAGATCATTTTATTCTGCGCTCAGATATTCACGTCCATTTTCTCCTCATAAAGCTCTCTCTCTTTTACGATCCTCGTAGTATTAAAATCAGTTACAGGAGATGGGTTTCCGAGATTTTAAATGTCATAGAGAAAGGGAGAGTGGGCGATCAAAGAAAAGGAGCTCGAAACAAATATTAGGACGAACGCGATCCCAAGAGGTCAAGTAGTGAATTTGGAAAGCAAAGCGGAATGTAAGAAGAGTGGAGATGAAAAGGAAAGCGAGAGATTAGAGACGAAATCGTATAAAGGAGCTAACTGATGCGAAGTGACATATGAGTAATGAAACAACAGTCAAAAGAGAAATAAGTAAATTAGCGCCACTTAAACCGGAGAGGTAAATAGATCATGAGAACAGAAGGTGTATCTTTAAACGGAAACAAGAAGTTGATGTATGAGATGGCAGGAAGTTTCTCAGAAATGGAGTTGCCATCTTTGCAAACAATATGTCACATGCAACGGATTATTGAAACTTATGCCCTACAATAAATGAAAACGTTCTATTAAAGGTAGAGCAAAAAAAGCGAATAAAAAATATTTTTCGCAAAAAAAATCTGAGTTTGAGGCGCATAAAATACATTTATCAAGAATTAACCAAAGTTTACTTGAACATTTTTATAAGTACGCTGTCATACATAATAATCAATAACGAATTAATGAATAAACCTACTTACTAACAACACGAAAGAATTGCAATCACTAAATGCATTTTCATTCCATAGTTAGTCCGTTTAATACGTCATCCACACATTCTTAAAATACATCAATGCATTCTCTTCAAAAAGTAAAAGAAATACTAAATCACCAATGTTCGTCATATTTATTGTACTTAACAACGAATGAAGCATTAAAATGCTGTAATAACTTTACTGCCAAAGAAGCAGAAGGAGAAACCATGCGGAGGACTATAAGCTAATATGTTTAACTTGATGTAAAACTAATATGTATAACTTTATCCCAAAAATATTGCTAATAAATTGCAAATATTAAAAAAACTCATAATTCGTGATTAATAATAATTGTGTTAATGAGGCTGCCGCCCTTATACAGTCTCATCCCCCCCCCCCCAATACCCAATCATTTGTATAGTCCACAAAAAATACCCAGTCATTTGCATCAGAACAGAAGTAATTCCCGCTCAAACCTTTTAACAAGAATTTGTCGGCGTAAAAAAAAAAGGTAGGTAGAAAATAATCCCCACGTTGGCAACAGTGACAACGGCGACCGCAGCGTACAGAGGTGTAGGTGTCGGTGACAGCCAGGCGCTAAAAGCGATGACGGTGAGGTGTGGAATGGGAGGGAGGTGAGGACAGGCGTGACGGAAGCAGTCGATGACAGGCGATGGCGCGAGAACGCCGGGCTTTGTATCGGCTCTCGTGAAAAGCTCCGAACCGCGTCCCCCCCCCCCACCTCCTCATCCACCCTCTTCGCAAAGGCGAATAAGAAGCGCAAGTTGCTCACAAAGCCCGGCGTATAACGAGGAGAGGCATCTCCACGGACGAAGCACCAGCAAAAAAGAAGAAGAAGAAGAAAGCGCAAGAAATTAATTCTCCGGGTGTGCCTCAAGGCAGTCGGATAGCTATGAGGCAGGTTCTTGTTTCTGTAACGAACACGCGGAGAACGGCGCAGTAATGAACGTAGCGCACGCTGAGCAGCGGTCTTGATGTGGACGTAATAAATACAATACAGAATTCTTCAAAGAGACTACAGAAGAAATCTGTGCGGAATTCTTTGATGAGAAAGGAGTGAAAAAAAAATTATGAAGTGCAAATTTTGATATTTTTAGAGAATCTGAAGTGTATGCCTGTTTGCTGATTCGAATAAATTTAGCATATCTTACTTTGTGGTTTCCGTGTGGATTACGTTACAAAGCACATGGATTTATCTGTTAAATTTTTTTAAAACCCTAGTCCACAAGCACTCACATTAAAGAAAAATTGTTTTGAGATTTTGAGAGAGAAAAGAATGAAATTAATATTATAGGTTACTATTTGATACCATGCTACCAATTACAGAATAGACCCAGAGATTTGTTCAACAAATTTTCTAGTAAATTTCCTTTTGTCTGAGTAAATTTGTTAAATATACCCTCAAGGACATAAACATCAAAACTAATTTATTGTAAATTACTAGTGCACGATATATTTACAACACTTTATAGAAACATAAAATAAAGAATTTACGGTGAATAATGGAGATTCCAGGAGGGAGAGAGTCCAACGGTTTCAAGTCGGTGTGATACGCCAGAAATCGTTGAAAACATGGAAAATATAAGAAGAAGAAAAAATCCTGGTGACAAGAAATGATATATATATATATATATATATATATATATATATATATATATATATATATATATATATATGTGTGTGTGTGTGTGTGTGTGTGTTCCGCAATATATTTCTCGTGGTCTTCCGTATGCACTTCAGACAAATACAACCCATACAAACCTCTCTACAGTATAATCACAAATCGCAGTAAAAATATGAATTTGATTAAGATTGTACGAGTAATATTCTGAGAGCGAATAACTGCCGCTATTAATTTATTTCGTAATTATATATTTAAACTTAAAATATCATTTTTTATTATAGCACATTTCTTCTCTTTATGTATCATTCATTTTATTTCACAATTATTTCCAAATCTCTCATTTTCATACTCGTATTTATTCTTTTTAAATACTGTAAATATTCTAAAACTATTTTTCACGAGAACCATTTTCTTTTTATCTTCTCTTACACAACATCCACATGTCGACCATGTCTTGAAAATGTCATCCGTTTTCTTGGAAAGGCTGTCAAAAGATGAAGAAGTGCTGTCAACGCCAAAGCACTGTAATAGCGACGCAACCACCTTTCATTGATACGTATCACAAAGCGATGCAGCCGTTTAGCACCATATTCTCCTGCAGTCGAAGAGCCATTTGCGGGGGACAGAGAAGGGGATATTACCTCCCCACTTAAAAAAAAATATTTCCCCTTTGAGTTATCGAAGCATAAAAAACCTGTCAGGCACAGAAGAAACTATTCCACACCTTGGAATGTCGAAAAGACGGTATCCATAAACCTTATAGCGATGGTTTGGACAGTAACGGAGTTAGTATGAAGTACGATTACTTCGCTACCACTCAAATCTTTGGAAATGAACAAATAAATTATGTTTATTTCTAGTGTGACAAAAATCTATACGAAAGTGATTAGAAACGCTAATATAATACAAACAACCATTTTGTTGTTGTACAAGGTCCTAGCGTTATTATGATTATTTTATCTATAGATTTTATATCGGTAAGAGATTTTTTGACGAGATCTTAAAATAAAATATCAGTTTTTATGAGTGTTATAGTTTTTCATTTTGAATTAAGGTAACATTTATATAAGGTTTCGGTCATCGTGATCAATTAATACACTGGAGAGTAGGGAAACAAGAAAGAACAAAGAGAAGTTAATATGGAAAGTGAAAGAAAAGAAAGAAAGAAAGAAAAAGAAAGAAAGAAAAAGAAAGAAAGAAAGAAAAAGAAAGAAAAAAAAAGAAAGAAAGAAAGAAAGAAAAAGAAAGAAAGAAAAAGAAAGAAAAAGAAAGAAAAAGAAAGAAAAAGAAAGAAAGAAAAAGAAAGAAAAAGAAAGAAAAAGAAAGAAAGAAAAAGAAAGAAAAAAGAAAGAAAAACAAAAAAAGGAAAAAAGAAAGAAAAACAAAGAAAGGAAAAAAGAAAGAAAAACAAAGAAAGAAAAACAAAGAAAGGAAAAAAGAAATAAAAACAAAGAAAGAAAAAAGAAAGAAAGAAAAGAAAGAAAGAAAAAGAAAGAAAGAAAAAGAAAGAAAGAAAAAGAAAGAAAGAAAAAGAAAGAAAAACAAAGAAAGAAAGAAAAAGAAAGAAAAAAAAAGAAAGAAAAAGAAAGAAAGAAAAAGAAAGAAAGAAAAACAAAGAAAGGAAAAGAAAGAAAGAAAAAGAAAGAAAGAAAAAAAGAAAGAAAGAAAAAGAAAGAAAAAAAGAAAGAAAAAGAAAGAAAGAAAAAGAAAGAAAAAAGGAAAGCAAGAAAGAAGGAAAGAAAAAAGGAAAGCAAGCAAGAAAGAAAGAAAAACAAAGAAAGAAAGAAAGAAAGAAAGAAAGAAAGAAAGAAAAAAAGATTGAGTTGTAGTATTGTCAACAAAACGCATTGTGTTTTCATTTCCGTGACTTACATTATAAGAAAACCGAACGAACTTCATCTTTCTGATTCGAATCACTTCTAAAATATTTATTTAATCCTGAACTCTACATCATAAATAGTGAATCCTAAAGAGATTCTCTTAAAACATGCCCACTCAAAGCGGGTTCACGTGTCCATGTTTGAATTTTATCGCATTTAATCCCCATCGAAAGAAAATGAAATGATATCCTCTAATTACATTCAGATGAGAATCCCTATCATTTTCAGGAACCGTACTCACAAATGGCGCATTGATAACAGCTCTCAGATGAAAATAACTAGGAGACGAAAAGGTGCATCCGTAGAGGAGATAATGGTGGATGAGAAAATCTCCAACAGAAGGTTTAAAATGACAAAGGAAAACAGAGCTCAATGCCGGGAGGAATATACAGTTCTCTGCGTAACACCAGACTCTATAGCTGTTTGTACTACCATGGCTCAGAAAATTTATGATCGATCGCTTTTACCAAACGAGTGCCTCGAATTTCATCCCAGTAAATCCATTTGAAACGAGTAATTTTAAAAAATAAAATAGAAAGTAACGGATTATCAATCTTATATTTCTTCCGTGAAAGTACAGGTGGATAAGACGTGATACTTTCGGTCAGATGAAAATGGCGACGACCTGGAAATCGAACCCGGGCCTCCCGCATTGATCGCAGGTGTGTTAACCAATATACCATTCGTTCGCCTTTCTCAACTGTACACCATTATTCGGGGGATAGGTCTGGATGAGAATGGTGTACAGTTGTGGAAGATGAAGGATTGGTGTAGTGGTCAACACCCCTGCCATCTAAGCGGGAATCTCGGGTTCGATTTCCGGTTCGTCGCCATTTTCACTTGACCGAAAGTATGACATAACGATTAAACAAACTGACTTTCATCTCGTTATTCCAATTTAAATATTTTGAGCGACCTTACAACAAGACTGAATTACCTTTCACGATGTTTCGGCAGGTGTTTTCTATCATCGTCAGGTGTTTGTAGTACACGAACAAAGGGACGCAGGCAGGTTATTTAAAATTTGTTTATTTTGTTTATTCCGCTTGGTGGTTGTTTTCGAATTATTTACTTTTCAATGGAATTGTTTTCTTTTTCAGTATATGAAGTTAACTTGATTATATTTTGTTACCAAGATAAATTCATTAATTTGTTCATGTATTACAATCGCCGGACGATTACAGAAAGCAGCTGTCGTACTGCCGTGAGCTTTAATAAAAATTAAGTCTACTTACTGGGTCGTTCCGGGCTTGCACGTTTGTTTGTCACTAAGTCAATACGGGGTGCATTTCTGGTCAGGGGAAAATATGGCAGTTCTTCACTTTTATGTCCCAGTTCATATGAATGTGACAACTTCTGTCCACCTCCTACTCTTACTCCCTCTAACTGCTAACACTTCCACGTAAACCGAGCATACCGACCCATCCTTTAACAATAGCCCCCACCACCCACCTCCTACAACCTATCACTCCATGTAGATAAGCTTCAATATCACGCTACATTTCCCATTTACAAATTCTACCAAAAATACTGGTCGATAGAGAAATGAAGATTATTACCCGAAAATTGATTTAAATCAGAGGTCGTTTCAATCAGTTTGGTGTATACGCACAAAGTACGTGCCTAGTATTCCGTTGCGTAGTAACATTTTATCACAGAACGCTCCCAACTCGTGACCTGGCATTCATGACGAATGACTAAATTATTTTCACTGGTAATTCATAAGGAAAGGGTAACAAGAGGGTCGGATCCGAATTTTAATACTCGGGTGACGAATGGGTCAGTTTTATAAAGCAATTTACGTCAACAAAGCTGAAACAATTGTTTTTTGTTCCGTCTCCTCAACGATAGATTTGTTCCCCTCCCTCCATTGTTCGCACGATGACTGAAACTAAAGCGGAAGATATGATGTACAAAATGAAACACTGATATATCTTTGTAATCTACAGTCACGCGCAAACACTATTTAATAGAGGTGCAAGCATAAAATAGTAGATGAATATAGAAATCGTGCAAAAAGTTCTGAGAAGGTAAAAATTCTAGTGTTATTTTTCAGATTCTGTCCACAAAATACTCCTTAAAAATTCCATATTCTGCAATTATACAATATCTAAAGATTTATTTAAATTTCGATAAAATTTGTTTAAATTTTCCTCTTGTCACTGTACGAACGGGCTCAGTGGTTTTGTTTAACTAACCCAGTTTTAACTAGCACTTTCTTAGTGATAAATAGACACATACGCAACTCGTTACAGTAAGTGCATATTTCGAACTTATTAGTGTATATAATTTGATTATAAAACATTTTGTACCCTTTTAGTGAATATATTTTATTAATTTATCAGATATCGATCCAAACCTTGGTCATGGCCAAGCACTGAGGAATAATGAAAACTCCCTTGTGTCCTCACCGGGGCTCGAATCCCGGCCTAACAGTCCGCTGTTCAGCATCCACTCCACGGTTAATCCAGCATCAGTCAAATTTAAACATGACAGTAATCGACAACATTATCTGACGAGTGATCGATATTCAGCGCAGCGATATTGACAAAGAGAAACTATGAATACCAAAGCTCGAGTATCCCGTATTTGCCGTTGAATATGTGTAACTTTAATCCTACTCCATTACCTCTGGTATCGTGCTTGTTATATGTACCTAATATAAAACCCGGGGACAGCCATTGATTTGAACAAGCTCTCTCCATATATTGGTGAACCAAATCTCGAGTGAAACATACGAGAGTCCTTTGTATTTATGCATTTCATAATTCATTAATATTTAATTCTACATTTTAAGGCCAGTTTGTTTTCTAAAACGTCATGAAAATCTTTCATCTATTTTTAATATTTAAGATTAAAAAAAAAAAAATTATATGTAAACAAGACTAGAGATTGCAAACACACAAATACTTCGAAAGGCGATGAGATTTCTTAGATAGTCCTATTACATTATGAGATACTTTTATCCAGGCCCTAATATAAATGCACCATTAAATAAACAATGAATGAATTTCTTCTATCACTTAAATATCCAATATATTAAAATTAACGATCTTCATTGGTAGATTAGTATTTTTTAAATTTTATTCGCACAACGTCTCGTCAACAGATTCATATGTTCCTCCCGTGTAACCTACACGTGGAGAAGATACGTGACAACTTTCGGTCAGGTAAAAATGGCGACGAACCGAGAATCGAACCCGGGACTCCTACAATCATCGCAGGGGTGCTAACCACTACACCACCCGTTCGCCTTCCACAACTGTACACCATTTCCACCCAGACTGGAAGCCCGGAAGACCCGAGACACATCCCCAGACAGGAGTAGTCCCGTGTTCGATTCGTGACTCGTCACACGTTGTCACCTGACCGAAAGTATTCTAGACTCGTCAAGCCTCCTGACGTCAAGTCTCGAATCTGTACATGATACTGGAGTGATCGAACTAAAAAAAAAAAGGATCACATACTAGTATACCAATGAAGTTCATGTAGATTTAATATACGAGTCAACAAGATTGAAGATACATTTTGCTTATTACTCGTGTTTTAAGGGAAGAAAAACGAGTTTGTAGTTCAGAACTGTCGTGTGTACCAAAACAATCCTGTGATTTTTATTTAACACTAGCTGACCCCAGAGACGTTGTTCTGAACAAATTTTAATAAATTTGTTTGTGATCGTTTTGTGAATTGTGAAAAGCTATTTCAATTCAACCGAAAACAAAAAACAAAACAAAAAAGAATCAACCATGTATGTCGTTCCGATCGTCAGTTATGATCGAGAGTTTATACAAAATTATGATTTTTGCAGTTTCCCCGAATTTTCCGACTTTCCTTAGCAATTCTCCCGAATTTTCTTCCTAATACCTTTTCCAGGACCACAACGAACAAAACAAACACAGATTTACGAATTTCCATCATTCGAAACACCATAACTCGCCATTTGTCTTCAGTTCATACAAAAAAAACACTTCCAGTTTTCCTGAAATTTTCCCATTTCCCGGGCAACGTTTCCTATTTTTCTTTCCCTAAAAATATTATTCTGCCTATCACGAATATTTTTCAAAACAAATTAGCCAAATCGGTCCAGCCGTTCACAAGTGATGAGCTTGCCAACGAACAGCATTTCATTATTTATGTAGATAGTTCAACAATGTTTCGCTGGTGACATTTCAGATTTCCTAATGGAAGTTGGCGTTGCCGTCTGGATTTTAGTTTTCCAAAACAATTACGTCTGGTGAAGTCACCTACGCGTGTAGAGGTTGGTAGCACTTCGCTTTATTAAACGGAAACCCGGACGAGAGCAGCACAGAGAGAGGCAAACGGGTGCCACAGGACGGGGTGGGGTGGGGTGGGGTGTACGTGGGGGTGTAATGTGCCGGTGTGAGGGTGGCTGTGTCGGGCAGGGGGTGTGGTTCGAACGCACGAGCTGCTCCAACTTTTGCTATAAATTTTAATCTTAATTAACGCGCTACGTTGTGGCACAAAATAATTCAATTCAAATATTTACTCTGCGGAGGGGTCTAACACCCATTGGTAAGCGAGGGCGGGGTGCATCGTAAAGGATGTTGTAGTCTAAGCTTTGGAATAAAAGTATTTCCGAAATATCTACAAACACACATCTATTTTTTTACATTATTGGACGTTATATTTTAGACTGCAGTAAATTTGTGAAAGAACAAAGCTCGGCTTTAATTTTTGCGGAAGATACGAAACCAATTTCCCCTATTCTATAATAAACTACGTGTTACCAAGCATAGGACTACTGTCCAGAAGCAAGCAAGGGATTATCCCATCAATTCCGATCGAACTGACTAAACGAAAACCGGAGAAAGACCCGGCCAGTATGAGGCAACATAGTTGATTATATATAACCGGGGACGAACTATAGAATGAGTCAAATTTATCAATGATGCTACAGACACTAAGTTGACGCTTTATGCATCAAAATGGAGTGAGGGTACTTCAAACAATACTACACAGCATTTGTTATTAATTTCATGTATAAGACTCCAAAAAGTATGTATTGGGAGAAAATCACAAGGAACAAAGTAACTAATCTTCAGTCAGGTGCCGACGAGCCAAGAGTTGAACCCGAGACTCTGGGTTTGACACGACGGTTGTGAATAAGTGGTGTAGTGGTCACCAATCTTGCAAGGGTCCCAGGTTCGATTCTCAGCAGGTCGCTTTTTATTGGCCGTAATTATTACGTATCTTCTCCACACGGAAGAAATATACGCAAAGTAACACGTCGTAAATTCGACAAAGAATTCTAAGAAATTTTTGGAAAACCAAACCGTCATGATTTCATTGGAATTCCAAACCTCAGTGTGAGCCCCCCTTCCTTCCTCAGAGGTTGCCAACGCTGCACATCCACGACCGCGTGCTCGCGAGCGACATATTGAGATATACGTGACGCTGGCGAAACGGTGTAGAGGTATGAAATGCAACGCGCATAATGGAGGACGACCTTTCCCCTTCCACTACCCCCCGCCCCCAACCACTCCACGCTTTCACACGGGGAAGTGAGGGGAGGATGCTGAGGGCACGTGCAGCAACGTGCGAGGTGCGTAAAATGTAAATATACGACGCGCTGTGGTTGAAATAGCGGACGAGCGTGTCTCCTGCTCCTCCTCCTCCATGGATGGATACGTGAGCCAGAATTCCCTCCCGAACTATTCCATATTCCGTTTCAATGTCATCTCGTTCTGAAGTTTCCGCGGGATCAGTTCTCGGTACCCAACACACTCAGTCACTCAGCTTAACCAGAGCGAATCTAAGCATTTTCTGGTGGATGGGAAAAACGGTTTATTGGTGATCCTTGACTCACAAAGGACAGCAATCATGTTTCCTCCCGTGTAAGGAAAACCTTCAAGCTTCTCTTTCGTTACACTCTTTGCAACATGAGTAATATCATATGTATCTCTCGAATGGTTTTTGAGTTAAATGCGATTTAGATTTTTTTAGTATACACGACTAAATTTTATTTATTTTCTTCTATTATGCAAGTTAAAATTGCATAACGAACATAATTAATATACTTGTGTTCGAACTATTCATAATATTTTATTTTGAAAAATTGATGACGATTCCAGAGAGAGACAAACGAAAAAACTTTAAAAAGAAAGAAAAATATCAATCTCATTTTCATAGTTACTCAATTATCGTTATGAACCAACTTATCCCAGAAAAAGGTTACTATTTTTGCTTTGATGCTTAGACTTAATTTTGTGTATGAATTATCTAATAGTTTTCCCTTTATAAAGAATACGTAGGATTTGCTCTACCTTCTATTGCTCTCTCCTCACTTGCATTTACTACGAATTTATTTGTATTGTTTTACGTAACATCACAACTTTTTTAATTTTAACAAATAAGTAAAACGTGATCGATAATATTTATTTTTTATATTTTTTCTGTGAAATATTACTGTACCTTGTATATATAACCGCCTTGTAATACTGAATCTAAACCCCCTGATATGCTTTTCGTCGTGAGTTGGGGTTATTTATTTGATTCTCTTGAACTCATTACGGGAGGCGTAGATTATTCGCGAGGCGCTTATTAAATATTCATGACGCAAGGGTGTAGTCGACGCCAAATACTTCCGGTTCCGCGGAATTCCCGAAGGGGCGAGGGGGATAGGGGTAGAGAATCTGCTTCCGGTCGTAAGGGATAGACGAACTTTTACTTCGCAGCTTACAGGAGTTAAGCCACATCGTACTCAGCAACCGATACTATTTTCTGGCTTAAAAATATAAAACTTAATTACACATTCAAAAAACCATTCACACTTCATGCTAAATTATCCTACTCGACAATTAATATTTAATTTGCTCGGTTTTATATTAAGTGCCTCAATTATACATACTACATACCACACATGAATACGTAGTTCAATGTGGTTTGTACTCGACAAATGAAATGTAATAAATTCAGTTATATAATTTAGGAGTATTAAATGTTGCGAAATTAATTTGATGATTTTCATCAATGTGTTGTTACAATCAAGCAAAGTCGGCATTTACATCTCTCGTAACATTTTGCCCTTGCTTTGTAACAGTTAGTGTCCCAAGTTTAATCGAATAGTACATTTATATAAATCAATTAAATTACAGTATATTAATCAAAATATTCACAAATTCCTCGAATTTTATGCCATTTCTTTTATTCGAAGTGTGTCCACATGCACATCAATTCGAGACATGGAATAATTCCTCAGTGATTCCAAAACATGTTTTATGTACTTGCACCTCATTGCACCATACACCATACACATAATACTTATGTAATCCTACCAATTAATAGCCTTGAAAGACGATTCAATGATTTGTTTCCGTACTCATTCACCTTCAGTTTATTTGCGGATATTTTTTAACAAAATACTCTTTGCGTTAAAGCGATATTCTATTTCGATATTCACTTCTCAAGGGATGATAATTAATTATATTTCTCCAATTTTTTTATTGAATACACGCTTGAGATTCTTTTACTCTGTACCTACCGATATAATCTGCAGAAAATTGATAACAGATGCTGTACAGAAATGCGGCGTATACGAAGACAAATTTGAATGGAGAAACAAATCACCAAACAATTTGGCCGTAACACCTAAGAAGATTGTAATGCACAATACACGAATGTTATTATCACTGGAAATATAAATTATTTCAATAATTCATAATTTATTTCAGGGAAACGTTCTTTTTCGACTAAATTTCGAGAATATTCGTGAACAATAATTCATAATCGAGTAACTATTTTATAGAATGACGAACATCGTTGAATGATTATTTTATTAAGAAAGACAATGAGCCATCCCTACTTCATAGAAGAAGAAAATGTATCCCACCCTCATACAACAAGATTTGAAAACAACTCTAGATCGGATACAAAAATACGTGTTATCACGGGATTTATAGATAAAAAATATCACTCACAAAATCAGAGAGTGAAGTGCACCACTCTCCATACATTTTCTTCACCGTTCCACATCACTCCGTAAGAGACCCACTCTCATATATTTAATCCTCCGATCTCCCGCCAGCAACGGAACAACCCATAAACAAAAAGCCCTTCCATCACACGCCATCGAGACGACGTCATTTCCATAAGATCACCCTCCCACCCCCAACATCCACCCCCCCGTGCCTCGCGTGCGACGCAGCTGATGCACCACCCCACTCCCACCCCGTCGCTTCCACGAAGCGTCAATGACGCAACGACCACGTTCCCAAGGCAACCAGGCCCTTCAAACCTTCTTTACATTTTGTGAAGAGGACCTCCTAAGAAAAGGGCTCAAGCCATCCTCGCCGAACAGTGGGGCGAAAGCTCTTTTCGTGGGGACCAAATGGGAGGTTCACGGTGTAACGGTCAGTGTACCGTCCATCCTCTCCGGAAAGGGCAGTTCATACCCTGGGTGATCACATTATTACATTTATTTCTTAATTAAGATAGTAGTAGAATAAAACCACTAAAATATCTTAAATCGGAATAAATAAACAGAGTGACATGTATTTATTTTGATTTCATCATGAAAAACATACCTCACCGGCCATTTAAATAAAATAATTGCAATTATATTTGATGGTATAATACATTACGTCTTATGGAGAAAACACTTATATTCAAGAAAAGACCAACTTTTAGATCACGAAAGTGATAGAAGTGTTCTTCGATTTGTAGTGAATTTTCCGTAGTATTTTTTACATTACCTTCATCTATAAGTCACCGGATATTTGAGAAAACTTTTTTTTTCATATGACATTCATAAATCACGAAGCGGTTGCCCTCGGTCACCATGTTTGTACATTCTGTTGAGCATTTCAAACGAGCCAAGCGAGTTCCATAAAATTGTTTGTACTATATTAATATCTGATAGATACAAATTAAATCAATTTTTTTTCTTCGTTATTATCCAAACTGGTGTTAAAAAAAATAAAAGAAAGAATTGTACATCTCCCTGATCAGACCAACTTGGAGTACTGCTCCCACCTTAACTTCTTCGAACCCGTTTCAGTTTCTACGAGAACAAGAGATGGGAGGTAAAACTAGTTTTATTACAATAATAAGTAGTTGACGTCTGCGTTACATCAATGTAATAAATTCGTGCATTATTAAATAATTTTCAGTATAAATTGTTTTATTGCATTGACTACGAATAATAGGCAGAAATATGCGCTTCTCATAAGACGTAAGAGTTAACACTGTGCCATGAAGTTACATAAATATTGATTAGAAAATATACAGAGACGATATATGACGATAAGTAATTTAGAAATATTTTGCACATTCTTACAGCATGTGTTTATAATCTTATATACCTAAAGTCAAAAATAAATAAATAAATAAATAAATTGAGAGGCTGTCTCATGTACATGGATGTACAGCTGACAGTCAACAAATATTGAGTAACATAATTCTGAGCATGTTTTATGTTCAGTCTTTGCATTTTTATGGGACTTTTTGTTCCCGAGGCAGTAAATAGGTAATAATTCCTGATTTTTCAATACTCTGAACTGTGTATTACATATATCAACTGCTATTTAGACATAATATTTATATAAAAATCCAAACATTCACGCGAGACGGTAACAAAATATTTATTAAAATTATTAAAATAAATTAAAATTATTTGTAAAATTATTTTTGTCATGAGACTTTAAAATTATTATTTAATTTGTAAATTGGAAGATAACCCTACAATCAGTGGAGGATGTATGGGGGTTAAGAGGGTTACAGATCCCCCCCCCCCCATCAGACCCGATTTCTTACCAGAATAATAATTATTAGTTATAATTATTATTATTAACAATACCATATTAATAAAACTAATAATACCATGTTAATAACCTAAATAAGTAATTATTATCAATAATACCAGATTGTTAATTGTTTATTTGATGCATTTCATTTAAAGGTAATATGTATTAAATATATGTTGTAGACAGCAATTTTTTAACAAAAAATGGTCCCCGATCAGCCCCACCCCCGGATATAGTCTAGATCAGCCACTGCGGACAATGGATAAGTTAGGCAACTCTAGATTATATAATACGTGTTAGTAATGCGGGTTGCTTATCCTCGCCTTGTCACCAGGACCAGTTAGTACACTATTTTCAGTGATTAATTAGATCGCGAGGAACTAAGTAAAGAAAGAAAGATATGCTGCAGGTATTGTTGTTTCGTGACACTGCTTTGCAAAGGACGACGCAGCTGTCTAAGGAGAGAGGAGACTGGCGCAGCCGAAGCAGGAGCCCAAGCCACTTGACGTCTTCAGCAAAGCGTGCATCGCCTGTACTCACTCCCAGTGCCAGATTGATGGACGTGACCCGCGCCTCTGATAGATGGCCCGGCAATAGGAAATGCGACACGGAATATTCCACGCGTATGAATCATGCAACAGGACTCATCCGGGTGAAGCGTTCGAGACATCGTCTCGCGTGAAAAGGGTTCATAACAGCAAAATAATTTGCATTGACATATTGAAATAAGAGAGATTGATCCAACAAGAACAATGTCTAGAGAGATGTACAAACATGTCAGGATCAGTTTTTTCTTTCTTAAAAAAATTATGACATAAACCACTAACATGTTTAGGAACTCATATTCTTATGAAAATCGGGTGCTAATATCCCTGCGCGAGCATATATGGATACAACTTCCACGTCCACAATTGTGAGAATCTGGGTTGTCCAGGTGACACTACATAAAATATTTAAAATTAACGTTTTAACAATTTTTCAGATGTAATTCTCAGCGCAACTCTGCTTTGAGTTCGAAAACCAGAGAAAATTCTTGAAATTCTTTTTTCTTTTTTTCAACGAGTGAACGTGGCATTGCCTGGACATCCCAGATACTCGTGTAAACGTAACTATTAACATTGTAAAAACAATGGAGATTTAATTACAATGAATAGATAAGAAATATTATACGGTTTGATAAGTGAAGTACATGTTCTTTTGATATTTTAAGTTAACCAATGCGTAATTTTTCCAAACTTCAAATTAAGATGAAAACTTGTGATTTGCATTTCAAAATAGGTAAGTAAACCTAAACCACAATAATATTTAAAAAAATAAAATGTAGAAGAATAATCAATAAGCTTAATTTTTTCTGACACTTGCTCAACTCATGCCTGTTCTCGACGGTCAGATTTTAAAATAAATTTTTAAGGGGATACGTCAGGATAGATTTCAAAATAATTTTTAAATGGGAATATTACCCTACAATAGATAAGGCAGGCAATAATACCTTTTATTATACATATTAGTATTGCGGGTTGCTTATCCGTGAGTCGTTGCAGGTGTGTGTGTGTGTGTGTGTGTGTATAAGAATCATAGACACCGAAGCACAAATATTCTGAGCAATGCATTCTATAATAGGCAATAGCTTCGAAATGAACAAACATGCTCACTACAAACAGTATACTCTATCAATTAGTATAAATCTGTGATAGCTCACGGACAATAGATATTCCGCACGGTGAAAATTCTCGTAGAGATGAAATTCTATATTCATCTTAAGGTCACTTCAAATGAAATATCAGAAGTCCTCATCCATCTCACTTCTGCTGAAAATGTTATTAAAGGTCAAAGGTCCCGAAAAACGGTTTTTCGGAAATACATCTTCAGAGATATGTTTTGGCGTATAAATAGTTATAAATTTTATAGATTATAAAATTGTCTACAAAAAATCTTATTCTTTTTTCTCCGAAGCATAATTTGCAAGCTAGCGCGGTTTAAAAAACTATTAATAATGCGTTGCGCGCACAAATGTAAGAACACGCCTAAGGACCAACACTCTGCAAACTTAACATTATTTTCTTTTCTAATGTAGATGCATACTTATAGCTCTTGTATCGGAAATTTCAAGGAGACTTTGTTTGTGTAAATTAAATAGTTTTGATTTGCAAACATTTTATAGAACGTTTTTCATTATTCTTCATACTTTGTTGTTCCTTTTTGAGCAAATTTTCTTTTAAAATTGTTTGCTTGGAAATGTATTATAATCACAATCCTCTACATTATATTTTTCATGAAAATATATTTATATATAAATAAATACGAGTATAATAACTATGACTACAAGTTATATATACTCGATCGATTAGTGTCAATCTGTGATGTTCCTACGAAGTATTTTAATATTAGCGATACGATCGTTAGAGATGAGAAAAGACTCGCACCTGTCTCGAACTTCCAGACTAAGCCCCCCCTCTCTCTCTCGTCTTCTTCTTCTCTTACATCGCGCGTAGAAGGAAGTTGGCGTTAATCTTGATCCGCCGCGAGAGAGCAGTTGGGAATCCGAGGCGGAGGCTCTTGCCTTCGAGACGAAACACGACCGAGGAACGCCGAGAACAGCGCCAGTCGTTCGAGAGAGAGCCTTGGGCGAGAGACGAGAGCTTTCAAGAAGCAATGCGGGACGGACGGATGGTCGAGATGCGATGCCGCCAGAGTCACAAGTCGCACGTCATTAGAGAGGGCGCCAGCGAACGAATTGCCAACGAGGGAAGAAAAACGAATACCCTTTTTTCCATCTTCTAAGAAAAAGAGTGTGTCTCGATTATTCCGAATTTTAAGAATTAAAATTCGTCTCGGGCTTATAGTTTGCTGAAAATAAAATTTATACACCACTAATTTCTTGCGGTTGTGACAAACGATATTTGATAATTATTCTTCTATGAATAAAATATATAATAACAAAATTTGGACAAACAGATGCGAATCTTTAGAAGACCTATCTTACCTGGTGGATTGAATTTGAAAATAATAACAGTAAGAAATTCATTATACTCGTAGTGACAATGAAGTTAAATATATGACCACGTACATAAAATGAGTAATCGGTATAAGATACGTTTCATCAATAGAGACATTTCAGTGATATAAAAATTACGCCAACTAATGTATTAAAGAGCAGTGTTGGATACTTTTATAATCGAATGCAATAATTTGTACGGTAAAAATATAACAACACTATTAACATTGGAGAGAAGGAAACTAAGGGATAGTTTATAATTCTCAGTATTCGATAGAAGTTCATTACGCATTAATGTACTCACCAATCATACAGCATCGACAAAAGATCTTAGATGGAGTAAGGACTCACCTGAAAAGAAGAAAAACACTCAATTAATTTTCAAATGTAAAAAAATAATGCAAGCATGCATATTTATAGAGAGAGAGAGAGAGAGAGAGATTTTCTCCTTCAACACTGTTGATTGTTGTTTCTTTTAGTTAATACCTCAACACGACCTTGCCCAATTATGATCCATGATATCTATTAGCGGAAACACTCAATTTGAATATCCTCCCGTACATCCCCCATCAAGCGGTGTATGGTTTCCTCTTTAGCACCTTCCACACCCTATCTCTAGTCACAAGAACCCCCACCGTATCCTCCTCGAACCACATCCTTTTCATATCCTCCATCGCTCCATGTCCAGGCGACGACGAGGGCCAACTCCCAAATTTCCGCACATAAATTGCCGGGCGCCCGCTGTATATTTACTGCGGCAACATTAATAATTCATTGAAGGGCGTAGGGGCGTCGCGTGTCGTTGGTGAAGCGGTCGGATGGCCACAAGTCTCCGTCCTCTAACAAGCCCTGTCCTCGGCCCTCCCAAGGGTCGCTCACGCCTAGACACTCGACGACTGCTGTCAAAGGGAATCGTCGATGAAGGAATGCGGTGTGATGCAAAGAAGCTGTGGAGAGGAGGAGGAGAAATTTCCTTTTGCTCCTTTCGATTAGGATGGGTATATTTAACAATATCCGAGGACAAAAGAATTGATAACAATCATTACTTCCGAATTACGTTTTTCTGGTTTCCCGCAAGGATCTATTCTAAATAACAAAATTTTCTCTTTTACACATTTAATAAATTCAAAATCAAGTTAAATGATATTCAAATAACAGACAGAAAACAAAATAAACGAAAATATACCCAAAAGCAAAAGAAGCACAACTTAAAGAAGCACAAGATGAAGACGATTCAACTTCTGAACAACAGAATTTCAAAATGAAGGTGAGTTCAGCATTGAGTGCAGTAGATAAAAAGGTTTAAAAAGGAGGCAACAGTTTTCCGAAACACAGCATGAAATATCGTAGTTCGCAGGAAGTGTTACTCCCTGTTAACTTTTTAAACAAGTATTCACATCCAAATTCATCATGTTTTATACAAAAATCTTAATTTTGAAATTATATGCTTTGGTTTCTTTGACATAAACAAAACAATATTTTATTTCACCACGAAAGGACTATGTGCATCTCGTAAACAACACAGAGACAAGACTGACAAGAATGTAATATCACGCGCATTCAAATAATTTAAAACAATCAGTAATCCAAGCTTAACATGAAGAATCCCAACCAACAGTTAAGCAATATTGAAAATGCACAGACACTGGCCGTAATTAAGTAATTTTCTGAATAGGAGCTGAAATTTCTTCTCTTGTCTCTCGTTCCCATCCAACACCGCGAGCACGAATCAGAGAGAGAAAGAGACGCATTATTCAACCCGTAATTTTAGACCATTTCTCCGGATCCTTCGCCAGGAAACCAGAACAAACAAATAAAATAATAATCCAGTATTCGCGCGAATCCTGACAGCGCGAATTCGGTTGCAGAAACTTCGACGTGCGGGGCGGAACCCGATGCGCACATCAGTCGAGTCCATTAGCAAGTAAATTCAGTCACTCCCTTTCGTTTCGGCGATTACTCCGCACTCCGTTCGTCAGTTGTTCGTAAAAGCACGCTCGCGGCGTTTTGCACACGGGTCTTCGGGAGATAAACACAGGGGTGCCACAAGGGACGGTGTTAAGGCGTGTTCACACTTGTCTGAGATATATGTCAATTTGTATGAGCTAGTGCGTTAATAGTTACTCTTTGACATGTCGCGCGACTGGACCTCAGACTAATCCTGATACATTTTGTATGAGCTGCATTCAGGATATACAAGTCGCACATACAAGACGCAAATGCGTAAACCCATGGCCAGTATGCGCTCCGCCATATTTGTTTACATCCTATCTGTGCTCTTCGTAGGTTATATCATTGTTGTCATACGATTTTCACATAATCTATTGATTCGCGAAATCTTGAGTTTTGAGTAGTTCATATTATATTATCTGGTTACGTTTAGATTAGTTTACTTCCTTAGTAGATTAGAATATAATTTTGTGCTCTTCCCTCGCGATACACCAAGAATTCCCTGATTCAAATCGCGAAGTGAAAACGCTGCCGTATACATGTATGAAGAAGAAGTGTCTGAGTTCGTACAAATCGCAAATCTTCGAAAATTTGCGTATACATATATCTCATACAACAGAATTAATGCTCCTATACGGCGAAGAGAAGAAGTGGAATTTAAAATTAAATATAAAAGTAAGGTGAATTAACGTTTTCTCATTATGTTTGATGTTCCTTCTTTATTTTTCCACTCGTTCCATTTTATCAATATCAACTGCTGGTTTGAATTACTTAAGGTTTACAATACAAGATTATCGGTCATTTTCTATTAAAAAACACATTATCAATAAATATAACATTATCAGCACTTGAGGAATATTCTGAAATACATATTTTTCCATAGTAATGTGGTTAGAAAGTCCTATGTAATCCATTTTTTCTTCAGGATACATGTGTTCCAAAACTGCACAGCACAGCAAATGTTACTAAAAGATAAAAAGTTTGAATCCAGTAATAATCGAATTTCTATCAGAAATTTGTTCATTTGACATAATACTTCAAATTTTAATAATTCAACAGGTTTTTGTTATGAGTAATCTGTGTGTCCATCCTTCTCTAGGATGGAGCTTTGATCGCCATCTTAGAAAAATCACGATTTCTTTTCTTCTTCAGATTTTTATCAAATATATCCTCGCCTCTCTGATGGCTCAGATGGTAGCTTTCTTGCTCATCACGAAGTTGTCCCGGGTTCAATTTCCAGTGGGGTCAGAAAAAATTTGTAGCTTTTCACATTAATGTCCCAGTTCATATAGCTGTGACTACTGAAAAGCGACTACTGAACCCTCCTTATTCTATCCACCTCCTAATACACCTAGTATCAGTAACTGTAACTATATATCGCTCCATGTATATAAGCTTCAATAGCACGTCACAGTCCCCGTTTACAAATACTACAAGAGCCAAAAAATATATATCCCAAAGTAACATTTTAAATAAAAAGGTTTCTCTTTCATAAAATGTCGAGCATGAAATTCTGCCTCGACTGAGTGGCGACATTTCAGTGGTAAAAAGATTATCATTTCATAAAACTTGTACTCCAAGTGAAAAGCTTCTTGCTGCGTGTACATGGGGCAGAGAGACTCTGGAGATGAGAAGAGAGTTCATAGGACGTCACAGACTCAGTATGTGTATGTGTTGAGAGGGGGGGGGCGGAAGAGAGGGACCCAAAGGGACACACACATGTGAGTTATAGAGTGCGCTCAGCACCAGTTCGAGAGCCTCGGAATTAACGACTGCCTTTAGGACGGAGGCGCATCGCTCTCTGGGGAAGAAGGTCCAGTTGGTGGAGAGATGTTCATCCGTCGGAAGGATGAGAGGAGGAGCCGGTTGTGAGTTGTCCGTGTGGAGACAAAGCAACGAGGACAAATACCGCACAACGAAATCTACATTCGCTTCTTTTCTTTCATCCCGTTTTATGAGTAAACAACGGTGGAATTGAAAGAGATATCAAACACGAAAACAAATATTCGTAGAGAAAAGATCTCTGATTATTTTGAAAATATTTTACAAGCTCTTTTGTCTGAGAAATATCATGTTAACTCCTTGGACACTATTTCCACTCACATATTTACTGACAAGAATTCGTCACTGCACGCAGGAAAGAAGTAAAGGAATGGAGAGAAAGAAAGGAAGCAAGGAAGAAATGAAGGAAACGTGGAATATAGCAAAGAGAATTGGCAAAAGCTTACGTGTACTATCAGATTTTCCCCTGATCAGAAAATATTTTTTAGAAATTTGACTTGATTAATACAAGAAAATTAGAGACATTAATATCAAATAATAGAAATATACGGGAAATATAATAAGATGTCGTAGTGAGGAACGTCTAACATACAGAAATACGTTCACCCTCTTTCATCTCAATTCTTCCATGAACTATAATAAAATACAAAAAGCATAAAATGATCTAAAATTCTTCTTTCGGGGTTCTATAAAATATTGGAATCAGTTATATAATTTGTTCAGTCCTGATTGAGATAAAAATTAAACCGAACCGTTGACACAGCAAAGGTAGGAGTTTTTTCTATATATTCATCTAAACGCAAAAACATCCTTATCCCATAAATATAGTGACCAAAACGAAATCGACGGAAGAAAGTACATTTATATTAAGCAAACCTTGCGTATCCTCTTTCATCTCACAACTATATTGACTGAGATTTGCTCGGATCAAATTTTTATCAAAATACACTCGAAAAAAAGGATATCCGTATCTTTGTACAGAGCATGTAAATCGAACTTCTCCGTAACCCTCACAAAGCTATGAGATGTAAGTAAACAATCAGACATCGATTTAAATTCTTACTCTTCCTTGCCGTTTTCCGAGGCAATGGAGTATACACAACGGACAGAAATGTACCAACGTTGCACCGGAACATCGGATGTTTATCTCATTGTTTTTGGTTTCATGCGTCTGCGTACGAGTAGCACTGACTTCGCACTTCTGTAGAAGTAATTGAGGAAAGAATAAATGATGGAAAACAAGATGAATAGAAGTTGTTGCGATAACACATGTTCGTAAGGTTGAACTCGAATAGAGGAACAAAAACATGAATGACTAGAGAAATTGACGATTGGGAAGAATGAGACAATTACATTGCTGTGAACTATCGAGTTGAATTGAAAAGTGATAGAAGTATACATTGATGAGTGAGACACATAATGTATCGTAGAAACGTCAGTATTTAAGGTACAATTAAATCACTAAAATACCTTAAATTGGCATACATAACCAGAGTAACGTGTAATAATTGTGGTTTCAAGTTGAAAAACAAACTTCACCCGCCATTTAAATGAAGTAATTGCAACTATAATTGATGGTGAATTACATTGCGTCTTATAGAGAAAACATTTACAAAACAAGACCAACTTTTAAATCGCGAAAGTGAAGGAAGGTTACTTTGATTTGTAGTAAATCTTCCTTTGTAGTATTTTTACACTATTTTAATCTATTTTTATCCCGGGCATCTGAGAAAGATATTTCACTTTTTCTTAAACCGTTGTGCTGGGCCGCCATCTTTGTACATGCTCTCGTGCATTTCAATTGACTAACTTCCACCTTGTGATGATTCCACCTTACATCTTTTAAAATTTTCAACTCAAACGTTTACTGAAAAAAGTACTGGTTAATTTCTCGGTGTAAATTTTTTTGTGACGCGAACTTATATTTCTTCTCCAAAATCAATTCGGATAAATGGCTTCCGATATTTATATTTCTACTGTATAGTGAATACAACAGTCACGCGGCTAAAAATTGCAGCATAACCTCACCGTGCTTTGATTACTAACACGAATTTCTGAATAGAAATTGCGTGCCGCTTAGAAGGGTGGAAAATATGTTTATTACATTTCGTCAAATTTCTCTGAAAGGGAATGAAAATTATGCTTAACATACTACGCTTTAAATAAATCATAGGATTGAGAAACGTGGTAAAGAATGAGTTCAACTAATAATTAGACAAATCTGCAGCATAATTCAAAGAATACAATTAATCTCACCACTCATATAATATGCAGAATTTTTGTACGGCTATTAAAAGTTTTTGTTAATTCTATATGGAGAGAGATGTTAAACCTCGTGGACAGCCGAGAGAAGCACTTAGTACCAAATGCGAGTACTAACATTCCCCAGCAAAAGGCTTCTGCGGTCGCCCTTTCCTGGAAATCCAGAGCAAGGAAGCCTGCCGCTCGCGTCCCAGAGCGACGCGTCTCAAATCGCCTGTCAAACGGAGACTGCGCTTCACGACTTAATTAAATTAACACAATTTCTGTCAGTTTCATTACTTAACACGGATTCCGTTAGTGATGGATAGACTCCAGAGATGACCAAGGACAGAACACGGGTCTCTAATTCGCGAATGAATACACTGAGTCCTCGTCATATATCGATGTTGCTTCGTATTAAAATTCGTTAGAGTTTTGACATGTGTTGTAATGAGTTCTTCATATTCCCATAGATGTCATCTGCCATTAATATTTCTCGCCGGCGTGTGTATAACAAATTCAACAAGTTCGTTATTTCATATGAGGATATTAATATCGATTTCTCAACATTTATGACTTCTTTCATATCTTTTGCATATATAATACAAGTCATTTAGTAATAAATAAATACATTTATTATCATAAAAGCAGTTACAAACTGCGTATGACCACGTGGAGGACAATAAACTAATTTACTCTTCGGAAGCAAGCAAGGGACCGTCTCATCAATTCCGATCAAGAGGCGGATTTAACATTTCAGTACACTACTCAGATAAGAATAAATGTTAGGTACGTGTTATTCTAACATTTCCGCTCAGTTTCCGAAAGTGTGTTTCTTTAATTTTGAAGCAACGTATTCACGCGAGTGTTCTGTGCATTCAAATTATAATCAAAATCGTTTCACAATAATACTCGACCCAAATGTGTGCATAATCACTATTGTATGTAAACACCTCACTCCATACTACATGAAAAGATAGGAAATTATCCTGAGTGTACCCCATAGCTGTATTATTTGTGGGTTATCTCAATGTTGTCATACTTTTTTTTTCGTAGTCTATTGACTCCTGTAATCTTACGTGTTGAGTAGTGCATATTATATTAACTAGTTAAGTTTAGATTAGTTTATTTCTTTTGAGGATTAGTACATCAGCTTGTGTTTTCCCCTCGCAATACACGAAGAATTTCCTGATACAAATCGCGATTTGTAAACGCTGCCGTATACTTGTATGAGGTATAAGCGTCTGCGCTCATACAAAACGCGAAGTTGCGATACATATATCTTACACAAGTCGCTTATACACGCATACAAGTGTAAACGTACCTTAAAGAAGCATTGTCACTCGAATAACAACGACACATTGTTGTCGATGCCTGGGGGTTACCTATAGGCACACGCTTCAAGCCTAGCTTAAGAACCTGCTAATACGCTTGCATGTACGCTTGGAGCCTATTTTAAACGAAGCCCCAATTACAAGTCGGGGGGTTGAAACCCCAAGCAAGCGAACTTAATCGATTAAATGAAATACAATAAAAAACGAATAAACATGAAAATCATCAAGAGCTAATAAAACTTGGTTATATGCCAAATTGTCTTTTAAACTGTTATAAATGTATTAATTTTTTAAATTTGGCTTCATTGTTTAAAAAAAAACATTATGTTGCTTGAAGAAGGATTCCACATTTACAATAAAAAATGGTTCTCGTTTTCCGAGTGGTGGACCATTCTAGTGAAATTAATTGTGAATCCATGTAAATCTCAAAACCCAATGAATCGTCCTTCTGTACGGCACAAATCCCTGGGAGAGAGTGCTCGGTGTATAGGCCGCCGCTATCTGGAGTAGCCTTACTTCTCTGTGGTCTCCGCTCCGCGGGAAACAGACCTCATTCGGAATGACAAAGCGATTCGGCGGCAGCCGCCTCCAGCCTCCATCCCATCCTCCATCCACTCCGCAGACGCCATCGCCTGTGGACGCATCCACATACACACACACGCGGTGTTAATATTGGAGCGCTTTGGGTTTAGGAGATGGAGTGGGAAGTGTGTGCTGAAGACGTGATATCGAGCGACGCGAGCGACGCGTCTGAATCTCCTTTGGTAGAAGAGAGTCGGCACAAGTGGAAGAAGGTAAGATAAAGGAAACGTTCTTGAGTGTATACTTTTTACTTCCTGGTTATAGCATATTTTTACTTTCCAATTCATTTCCTACACACTGTCAAAACAGTGTTTATGTCATTTCACAATAATATTCACCCCAGGTTTCTCTTTCATTAAATGAAACACAATTAAAAGCGGGTGCGAGGATGGTTCTTAGGAGTCCATATTCAAGAAAATCTCAACTGGAATGGTCACGTTGATAATCTTAATTTCTAAATTAAGCTAGTAGTGCTACGAATTCCGAATCATAGTTAATGTAGTTAGTTCACATATTTCCCGTTGCGTACTTTGCAAACGTTTACTCCCTATTACGATACGGTATTATCTTTTGGGGCAATTTCGGTCAGAGCATACAAACCTTCAAAATTGAAAAGAGGATTGTTCAGATAATTTGTAATTTGAGAATTAAATGTTTTAGCACTTCCCTGCACATTAATGAAATGGTTGTGTTTGTTAAGACCGAATTACTTAAGTGCCACCTTCGCTTCATACAAAACTGCCTTGTCCACGAACACAATACTCGCAATAGGTATAATAGGCTCATCTTCCTAGACTGTCAACCTCTCTTTGCCAAACACGGCCATATCATTCGGGAATCGTTCTATATAATTCCATCCCTAAAGACATAAAATATATTACGAAATTGAATCTCTTCAAAGTCTCCGTTAAAAGCTATCTATTGCACCAGTAATTCTACAGCGTAAAATAAGTTGTTGATTTTAATAAATGTTAAATTCCTATTGTACATTACCACGCTATTGCTGCAGTACTTTCAAAATAACTAATAATATTTTCAAAACTATTTTCCTGCATGCTTGTATTGTGTCTTATTATTCATATAAGTTTCGTTTTATTTGTTCTCAACCTTGGTACGGTTGTTTACATTAATTCTGTAGTCCATCCTGGCCCAGGTTTTTCTCTGGTTTTCCTGCGGATAGAGGCAGATTTTTTTACAGGCTCTCTAGGCTCTTCCTTGGGGCGGCGTATATTGAAATAATAAATTTCGAACTTAGTGCGATTTTATTACGATGCATAAACAATATTTTCTGAATAATCCATAATCAATAATGTGTACTTGTGAAACAACTTTTTTTGTGTTTTATTAAATTTGTGGGTATCCTATTAATATTATAACACGTATCGACCTATTTTTACTCTCATCTTAGGAGTGAATGGTGGCCTGGAAGAGGTACAGACAGTATTTTCTCCTCGTGAAGGTACAGAAAGATGTAGTATATTTCCCTGTAGTTGTGAAACTGCAATTTCGAGACGTGGGTTGGCAGACTTGTCAATGGGCTCTGAGTTCATGAGACTCGAGGAGAATGACAGGGAGGTGGATGAAGGAAGAATGAAGAGAGGAGAGGAAAAGGGTGAAGGAGGAAGAAAGTACATCGAGCGCAGAGAGGGACTCGGGGAGCTTTTAAGTCTTAATGCTCGGCAAATTCCCAGAACCAGGCGTCCAGTCTCCGCAGAGTTGCAGAGTTCCCGAGCAAACAGCGAAGGACAGGGATCCTCAGTGGACGTCAGATGATGCCCCCTTCTCCTTCCGCTCCCAACACCCACTGTCTCCGGAACTCTATACTTCCTCTCCTTCCCCCTACTTCATCTCTCGTTCACATCGTACGGTTTATTTTTCCCGTTTTTTCCCCTCCTTTTTTTCACAAATTATTTTTATTCAGTATTTATTGGTACAGCTATTACGCATAAAGGGAAAAGTCCATAAAACCAACAGATAGACCGGCTATGACACATGGTGCTGTACGCTGGCCTCTCCAGAAACAACAATCTGACAGACTACACGTTGATGAAGTGGTCTGGTGATGTCACCCTCTGCACCAGAACTGCAAAACTACTATATCAGAGGCACATCTAAAGTAAGACCCACAGTGACGGATCTAGACCGTATTCGAGGGACTAACCGGAGAGGGATCTGGGGTGCATTTCTGTCTGAAAATCATGGTTTAAAAAAATAAATTTTCTAAATATATTTTATATAAAATAAATCAACTCATCAAAGAGATAATCAACAATTAACAATATTAAATAGCAAAAAAAATTATTAATTGTACGAAGTGGCAATGTATGTTTTTATCTGTTGAGAGTTCAGCTATAACCCCCTTAGTCCGCTACTGAAGATCCATACTGGATAAGCGGGTAGAGTCACGACTCCGATGGCACGGCCAAGTCATGAGGAGACCGGACGACGAAATGAACAGAAAAGTGCTGGAATACAAAACAGGACCAAGAAAGCGTGGACGAACCCGACTAACATGGATGTCTGTAATTAAGAGAGACGTAGAAAACAGTGGAAACATAGACCCAACGACGACTCAGAACAGATGTCTGGAGACGACAGATTAGAAGAGCCGACTCCAAATAAAAGTGGGAATAGGCCACAAGAAGAAGAAGGAGAAGGAGATTGATTGTTACAGCTATTATTGTGGAAAATACTAAAAGACAGTTCCTCCCGGTCCAGTGCGAATTTAAAAAAAGTTGTAAAGGGGGTATGTATTTGTGTGAAATATTGTTCATTATTACACGATTTAAATAATTAAACTAATTTAAATTCTCAGGACAAATCATACTAATATTAATTAAATAGATAATAATAGGTGACGGTGAGATATTGAAAGAGTTTCCATATATTATTAAGGTGTCTCTTTCTAAACTATTTATCGTAAAAAGCTTTTTCAACCGCGTAGAGACCATCTTCAGTGCTGAATGCAGGGATTATTGTGGCAAAGGTCACTACGCGGTAGAAAAACCTTTATGCAATAAATAGTTCAGAAATAGACACTATGTTTTCCTCAAAAATATAAAAAAAACTCTTTCAATACCTCACCTAATATGGTATAGTAATTTGTATGATACAAGTCGGGTCCACGACTCGAGATTCGAGTGACCTTTCCTATTCTTTCTTTAAATTAAATCTACAAATTTTTATTTAACAATTCTTTCCAGTTCATTTTGGTAAAATGAATATGCGATTTTGACACTTATTACTGTTGGGTAAACAATTCTCCGAAAATAACTATTACTTCTATAAGCTCTGGATACTCTTATATATTACGTTTGATTGTTGTTGTTTTTTTTTAGATTAGTTTATTTAAACCTCTCGTTTTAATCATGAATGCTCTTTCGGTCATCACCCGAGTCAGGTTCCAAGCGTTGGGTTTTCCTCACGTTACCAACAACGTCATCATCATTCGTAATCCAATGTTTTCCTCATGGTTTAAACTCGGGATAGTTTTCTATTTCTAGCGCGGTATAGTGTGTCGGGTATTCATAACATTTTGATTGTGCACACGACTGGATCAAGAGCTGCGCAGTGAAAAACATTTTATTCTAGTTTGAGTGTATTAAACATATCAAAATTGCATTACAAAGTGCTGGCCGTTCCATTATATTGACTGATATGGTTTTCATATATCTTTTCACTAATACGTAATGTATTTTTATTTGTACTTGATTACAATTTTAACTTTGTCTATTTTGTAATAAGTGTGTTATGTTTTCAATTCATGTCCCAACTAAGGTATGGATGTTTACATTACATATTGACCTAGTGAGTAGCAATTTTGATCTTGATACTCATTATTCGCCTGAATTGCTATCTCGACTGAGACAGACCTACCAGGAGATGGTTTCGACCAATTTTTAGGTTGAAACTAGTGTTTAAAACAATTTTTAGGTTAAAAATACTGTATTAAGTTGTTGCCAAGCACCCTACTTATTCGTGGAAAGTGAACTCAAGCTAACAGAACTTGAAGTCTGTACATGGCAGTGGATATGAGGTAAATACGTACTTCATATGAGGTAAATCAATTACATTTCAGATATCTTTCTAAATAACTTATACACGCACCATTAGAACACATGATTTAATCGATCAACTTTTAGAATAAAGCACAAGTTAAGTAAGGGGTAGTCAGTTTTTCTTTTTCCTTCAGACAATAATAACCCCAAATAAAGAAATAATAATAATAATAATAATAAAATGACTTTATTAGTGGCGAGACTCAGACCGAGGTCTGCTCTTCCACCTAACCACTTTGAAAATATTTTCAATATTGTTAGAAAATTATTTTTGAATGGGAGGGTACACACTATATTCACTACTGGGAAAACAAGCTAAGGACCATCCCAGTATTGAACCTTGAGTGATTGAGGGAAACCCAGCAAAAACCCCAATCAGGTTGGCGGCTTAAGGCCGAACAAATAACTTATTAAATAATATAAGATAGACAAGATTGATTTATAACTAATGTAGTACCTGTAGAAAAGAAACGGAAACAAATGATGAACAAAAAACCTACCAAATTGATTTCACACACCGTAGATTCATTGTGAGAAGGAAATTAAAATTCAAGTAGAACAATATAAGAATATCTTCAGAATGTTAAGTGGGAAGAGTTATTTCCAGAAGCATCGTGCCTCGCCGAGAGCACGAAGCGCGTTTCCGTGATCCCACCTAGCGCCCGCGCTGACGGACGTGTTCGCTGAGGTATGCAGCAGACCAGTCAGCGTTCTTCACTCAAGATGGGCCCGTCGCCGTCGCTGACAAGGGGAGAACAGCGGCGCGCGTTTCGGAGCCAAGCAACGCCATTTCCTGCAGCGTCTTCGCCCGCTGTCTACGCCACGGACAGCTTCCTCAGCATAAGACGGCTCCGCGCTTTCGCTACCAGGAGGATTTCAACAGCGGCAAGGGAAAGAAAGAGAGAGAGAAAGAACTGCTACATGTGGCATTTGAATTTTCACTTACGAAATTCTACAATAATGTCTACAATTACCCTAAGTCGGATGTAGGATTTTATGGTCTGAAGGACGTGAATCTCCAAGAAGACTGAGGGTTTAAAAAACTATGGAAAAAATAGCGCAATATGATGCAATTGTAAGGCAATTTACGTCCGTAATATATTTTCGCAAACCAGTGCAAACAGAAGACAGACGTACCAAACATTTTTTACAGATTAAAATATTTTTATTGTTTTTCTTCTCTTAGGTACCCTCTGTAAATCTGCCATGTTTAAATAAAGAATATGAAGAACACACGATTTTAATAAAGTTTAAATAATAGTTATAATTAAATAAATAAAAAATTATATTCATCAACTGTTTGATGTATCTAACAATTGTGTTCTTTATTTTATACAGCATTGTAAAGATTTAATTCTGTAGGTTAAATTTTACTCACATGACCATACATATTGTTTTCGTACTTCGCATTTATGTAATTTGTTTAGTATCATGAGTAAATAAATGAATAAATAAATAAACCAGTGTGCAGTAGAATACAGTGTTTAAATTTCCTACTGTTGAGAATTTGAGTGAAAACAAAAACACATGTCAGCATTGACAAATTAAAAGGAACTCCAGTCTTGACGAGAATTAGATTCCGCCGTAAGAATCCAATTTCGTATTTTCATTCTTGGCGAGTCATACAACTCTGACGTTCATTCTTTAAGTTTTCCGGTGAGATATCCATCATTTTGATGCATGAGATAGCAGGCTACACCGTCACATTTATCTTCATATAGTGTCTCACAACATTCTTTTCCTAAGTAGGGTCGTATAACAGGAATATAAGATAATATACAGGAGAGAAAGTACGTTTCTTATCCAATAAGAAAAGTTGACGGGACAAATTGAGCGCAGTATGATATTAAACATTTTCGAATTTCATTTCATAAACTAAACATTTCCACATATTAAAACATGCGCATTATTAGTATATTTCTTTTAAATACCTTGCACTTGACTGTTATTTTTTATAATAGAGTACTGTTTTTGTTTCCGTGAGTGTCGCTTCGCACACAATCCAGGATAGAGAGAGTTCTTACATATTGATACACATGTTTTATTCAACATACGAACAGTTTAATATTATTTGCAATGATTAAAAGGACCTAAGGTTAAGCGTAGACAGGGTTAAAATGGATTAAACCATATGTTGATAGATACATAACCCAAATCTTGTAATTAAAAGCCCTGAATATAAATTAATGAGATGTGCTAATGAAGTGCCACGGATTTCGAAACAGTTTACTCAACTGTATTGAAAATATTTTTTAACTTTTATTTACTGCAACCAGAGTTCTCTACTTTCAACAACGATATTTTCATCAATTCTATTCATTGTGTATTGCGAACGCTAATGTTATGTGCTATATTTTATGACACAATAGGCACTAATGCCCAAAAGCAATTCGGAACACGGTGATAATGTCTCATGTTGAAAATTATTATTGACAATAGTGATTCAAAGAATTGGTGGTAGAATACTAATTTTGAATTATATTTAATTCTTATTTTGTTCAAGGAACATTTCAAATTCTCTCTCATATCAAAATCCATATAGTGCGACCTCTGTGAAATGGAAATCGTGTAACCCAGTGTTTAAAATTATTGGTAATAAACTGAAATGTGGAAAGATATAGTGAAACAATTCAAAGTTACAAACACACGATTTAAACCGAGTATCTGGGCAACCAAGCTTCTTTCTCATGCATAAATACTTTACTGGATTTAGTAATACCTTCTATAAAGGTAATTTTTCGTTCTCGAGTTCAAAAAAATAAATAAATCAAGGTTACTCTTCTGGTCTCCTAGTATTTAGGCAGTAGTAGATGCGACTTTTGTCTTTTATTTTGTTCCAGGAGGACTTCACTATTATTCACGGGTTATGATCAAACGAATTACCTATCCTTTTGAATACGTAATGTACTTACTATAATATTATTATTATTGGGGTTTTCGGCTCGCCAACATTACGTATTAGAAACACTAAAAAATATTTTACTCAGATACTTTTCCTTCCCACAAATACGACAATATTTCATAAAAATTGTCAGATGCGTTCTGGGGGAACAAAATAACATATATTCAATTAATATCCGCCTAATAATTAAAAAAATTAGGAATATTTTGGAATAAGGGACTCTTAAATTTATTTCAGTCCTTAATTATTTCCTTAAATCCCGCCAATGATTTCGTATCTGAACACAATTGTTTCGCTTAATACACCAATATTGATATGAGAACAGTAATTAAGTATTCACATCCATCAGTTATTATTTCCATCAGTGTAATGCGAACGTCGCTGGGAGGGGAGAGGATTATACGTTGTTTATGGAATGTATAAGCTATGAAACAAATCAAAATACTAGATTTAGTCTCTGTCTCTCTCTCTCTCTTTCGGACACATACATAATTACGCTCATACTTCAATATCAGGTGCATGCGAGCGTCACACCGCAATCTCTCATTACACGCAAACATAATATTTACTCCATTTGTACTCAAATTATAACGATATATTTTGTCATAGGAATAGCCAAAACTGAGTGTTATTATGGAGAACGCAATACATATTATTCAATAGATGAATATTTTGGAGATAATTATTAGTCTTTTAACCAGCAATCAAACTTACGCTTGCTGGCACAGTGACGGTCTAAGTATTACAATCTTTCATTTTTACAATTAAATTTAAAAAAAAACACTACTTGTCTTAATTCCACAGAGCACATTGTTAGAAAGGAGAGAATATATCCCTAAGGCATTATATATCGGCGATGACTGAAGTCAAGTTGCCAACTATTCACAAACGAAATATTCACCAAAGCTCGACTAATTAATTAATAATTAATTCGACTAAATATTACTATTGAATGAGAATAATTATTTTGTTATTTTAAAACTCGATAACAAATTTAGATTGTCATTTGACTCTTTCTTTGTCAAGGGTTGTCTTCACTCACATGACGCGTCTGTCATATTCGATAGAACAGTATTTTTCACAATTTTTGGTGGATTATTCATGTAAATGCCCCGTGAGATATGAAAATTTTAACGTCATTGCTTTTGCTGCGTTCTGGTAGGTTTTTTTTCGCCGGTACTTTTGCCAGAATATCAAAGAAACATAAACCCGCGAAAGTTGATCCATATAAGCCCGTAGTAATTTACAGTCAAATAATTCAAAATTTTGCGCAATAGGGGTATACAAATTCATCGCCATTGGATAGGGAATTGTTCAAACTATCATTCAAAACACTTTTCAGGAGTACTTAAGCCTAGTCGCTCTGACTGATATCATATCTTAACGAAATGGTGGTAGTTAGTTCTGGTCACTGAATGACGTCACCTTATTCAACGGAAACAACCTTACGTGTAAATAGCAATAGCTTGGACAATGGAAACACAAAAACCTTGACATAAAACTTGAATGAGTGATAATATTTGTCGTGTTTCACTGCGATGTAATTTCACCGTTTCAACCTGCAATCTGCCCGTAAGTCCTGAGAAAAACGCGACTTGATTGACAAATTCAGCACTGTAAAAAGGCCCGTTACACATGGAATCATATAATATACATTCAATAATATATTAAAGTTGTATGCTCTTTATTTATTTATTTATTTATTTTGGCGATGTTCAAGCCATGAGGCCTGCTCTTCCACCTAACCGTTGGACTTGGGTAAGGGAATTGGGAAGGGCAGATGTCGTGTTGCCGGGGAACTAATGGTACAGAACCGACATTTGACTGGAGTAGATGAGGGAAACCTTAGCTGGAAACCTCCTAGTTCGGCCGAGCAGGACCTGAACCCACGCTCTACCACTCAGCGCGAGCGAGGAAGCGAAGACGTTACCACCGCTGTCGGCACTTGTAAGATACGGATCCACAGAAGTAAAACACGAAAAGTTAAAAAAATACAAAGTTATCACTGAGAATATATCCAGAATGTGGATGGCATAATGGATGGATTGGGAAACAATTATCAAATATTATTTTTTTCTTGAGTTATTGTGGGGTTTACTCCAATAAACTGCATCTCTTAAAAAATCCTTTAGTGATGGTGGGGTTCGATCGAACCCGTTGGTGTCACTCTTGAAGTAAGAAGAATCCAATCACTTATACGATCGTGATCTCACGAACGAAGAAACCAATTCAGAAGTTGCATTGACGTAGAATTGCTCTAATACCACAAGGAGCAGACACAAAATGTAACATTATATACAAACACACATGTAACGATATCTCTCGTCCGTCTCCAGTAAATACGTAACGCTTGCTCAACCCCAGATCTTAAGAATGTTTCCATTGCGTTTCGGAAAATGTCACGACATCATTTAATACACCGATTCAATTTTTTATCTCTTGTGTATTCTCAATGTACATTTGATACTTAGATTACAGTGAAAACCTAAAATCATCCTATATTTAATTTACTCTAAAAGACATTCTCTATAAAATTTTCGATACGCAACACCAAGACTAACACCCACTCCTCAAGGCGAGATATCGACAACGTACTATCGTCGCATCGAAAGAAAAGTGATGAGGAAAGAGCCTGAAGACAACGAGAAAGTCGAGAAGTCAATGTCAGTTTGGCGAGATTGCCATCTCTTCCTCACGCTGAAGACTCGTGGGCGTTTTATTCTTATCAGTATAACCTTCGAGAGTTTACGTTCATATCCTGCCGACTACACCAACCGATAAGATATGCCAATTGTGACGGATAGAGCGTTTGATCTAACCTTTATCCTATCTTAAGTTAGCTTTTCCTCGTGTTATAGTGGTGTGGGTGCCAAGGCATGCCGTCTGGAATGGGTGGAGCCCCCGCAACACACATAGGGAACACCATGCTGTTACTGGTAGCATTTCGTTCCTTTCTTTTAGTTGCGATGACTAGAATCAATGGACAATCAATCTAAGCACAAGCGGTGGTGTAGTGGTAGCTTCGGTCTTACTTTCACGATCTTACTTGGCGGTAGAGCGTGTGTTCAAACTCTGCTCGGCCGAACTAGGAGAGGTATTCAGCTGGGGTTTTCCTCGCCTACTCCAGACAAATGTTGGTTCGGAACCATAAGTTCCCTGGCAACCCAACATCTCTCCTTCCCAATTCCCTTATCAAAGTCCAACTGTTAGATGGAAGAGCAGACCTCATGAACTGAACCTCGCCAAAAGGCAGAAAATAAATAAAAAGTACAGATTTTCACATTCATTTTCATGTCCACCGAAGTGTGAAATGTTTAGATTCTTTTTTCCCTTACTTCTGCATTCTCCTCCTCCTCCTCCCACATTCCGTTGCAAGAAGACGAAAGATATCTGTCGATCTGCGTTTCCTCACTTTCGTCTGCGGTTGCGAATGGAGGCAGACGCGCAGAATGCCGATGCAGCTTCTCGTATTTAAAAAGAGGCAGCAGCGGGCGAAGTCACCCGTTCGCTCCCTGACGCCCGATCGATTTCAATTTCCACAACTGTACATGTTTTCTCGCCACTGCGAAGAAGAGATTGAGAGGAAGGGGAACAAACAGCTTTCGCTTCGAAAGTGACACAAATGGATTATTGAATTTCAGACTCGAATTCTGAGGGGGGGGGGGGAAGAAGAAACGGAAAAGGAGTGTCACTTATTACCAGAAAATAATTATCAAACGTGGGGATACATTTAATACGTACTTTTTTTACATTTCACTTAAAAACGGGAAATACGCCCACGGTGGCTAAGGGATTAGCATGCTTTCTCACCACCAAGTCATTCCGGGTTCAATTCCCGGCGGGGTTAGAAAAGGTTGTAGCTTTTCACATTAATGTCCCAATTCGTATATAGCCTTGTTGGTAATTGAAAAGCGAACACTCCTTCTCCTATCCACCTCATATTACTCCTAGTATCAATAACTCTTACTATTACTAACTACTCCTACTAACCCCTCCACGTGGGTCATGTTGATAAACCCAGGTAACCGGTCCACCCTATTAACAATAGCCCCTAGTATATACCTCCTACCTCCTATCGCTCCATGCAAATAAGCTTTAATAGCACGCTACATTTCCCAATTACAAAAACTACAACACAAGAAAAAGGGTGGGAGAACTTACAACTGAACTACTGTCCTCTTTAGTTGTCAGTCCCACGTCATCATCACTAGGTGGGACTAAACAACCCCAAACGTATATTTGATATGTACCATGGAAGAATGGGGACGGGGTGACAGAAATGCATCACGAGAAGATTTTCCATTAACCATAGGTACCACGCATGATGAAAACTCCCATACTTTATTCGGGTTTTGAACCCATAACAGGTTTCGGGGCAGACAGCCATCCCAAACAGACCAAGTGACCTGGTAAAAGATCAGTTTTTACCAAAATCGATAAATTCAATTTTATTATCCGTCTTTTCCACTCAAGTATATTGGAAGCTTCTCAGACCGTGTTCGGATTGATGAGTGGTACAAAAATTAAACCAGTAATCTTGTATTTACTGCTTAACCCCTACCATAAGATTATCTCAATAAAACAACAGAAGACAGACCAGGATGGGTTCAATACGTATACTAATCAGTTCATAGTTCCTGCAATAAAAATCTACGACAGCTTTTTTTCCAAATCTTTATATGATTTTCGTTCAGTAGTGAAAGCGATGTAGAAACATTATTGCGCATAATAACCTCATATATCCCATAAGAATTTCATTTCACCCCAATTCGAATAGTTTCATGAAATTTCTTTAACATTCCACTTATTGATATACTAGAAGCGAAATACAAATGATGTTGAATACAATGAATGACAAGCACTAATTAAGCTCTTAAAAAAAAGGATTTTCCACTCACGTCGTCCTCTCCTCGGTCTCATACAGCAATCGTAGTTTTTTGACAATAAATTTATTATCATCCTATCTAATATACTATTATGTGAACATTTATCTAGGCACTTTGTAGGATTTAATTAACCTCAGGTGCGTACTGGAGGAAGAAATAGAAATATATATTGTTCGCTTAATAATACAGGATTCGTATGACTTACACACAGAACCAACAAGCAATCACTTAAGTGCAACTCAAACCATACATATGGGACACCGAAAGATAAACAATTCCTGAGAACTAATTTCCGGTGGCAATCGATATTTGATTGAGTATCTCCAATTAATCGATGACAGAACAACAAGAATAGCGCGTTGCAGGAGACGTAACATTGTGTATGCAGGTGCTGGAACATGGGCGCGGGCGCCGGTGCCGGCACGGCGTCGATCTTGACGCCGACCGGAAGGATAGTTTCGGTGTTTGCTCTCGCGCAGCCTCTAGCTCCTCCGCAAACATCTCCTGAGAGGGAGGGAGAGAGAGGAAGAGAGATTGAATCTGCGTAAATGGCACAAGGGTCGATCCATATTAAGGTAGTATTACTAGCGCAGGTAAAATTAAATTACAAAAATATCTTAAATTGGCGTAAATAATAATTGAAGTATCATGTACTTATTGTATTTCAACTTGAAAAACATGCCTCACCACCAGTGGTGGATCTAGGGGGAGGGGCTAAGGGACCTATAGCCCCCCCCCCCCATTGGATCTAAACTTTTAAGAGATAAAATTCAAGTTGATAAATGGCGTATTTTGTAAAAGTGTTACCAGATTAATAATTCGTATTATTTATAATTGTTATTATTAATAATACACGTTTAAAATATTAATAATACCATATTAATAACTTTAATAAATAATTCTTATTAATAGCACCAGATTGTTATTCGTCAATAATTTATTTGATGCAATATATTTTCAAGGTAATATTTATAAACTTTGTGTTGTGAAACCATAATTTTAAAACAAAAATGCTTCCCGATTAGCACCCACCCCCTTGATTACGGTCTACATCCACCAATAATACATTGCGTCTTATGGAGAAAACACTTATTTTCAAAAAAGTGACCAACTTTTAAATCACGAAAGTGATGGAAGTTTACGTTAATTGGTTTGTAAATTTTCCGTAGTATTTTTTACGTCACTTTTAACTATATGTCACAGGTCATTACAAAAAAAGATATTTAACTTTTCTGAGGGGAGATACATATATCACGAAACCGTTGTGCTCGGCTACCAAGTTTGTATACGCCTTTTTTGTACTATATTATTAACCGATAGATACAAATTAAATCACGTTTTTTTCTTCGTTCATTAATCATACTGTTGTGTATTAAATCAATTAGAATAATAATGAAGAAAACAGTTATACATCTCAGTGATTTGACTAACTTGGGGTGTCGCCTCAACCCTTCATAAAAATTTCATTTTTTTTTTTGGTTGTTTCTAGAGTTATTGGAGAGTTGAAAAGCATGAATCAAAAACATTCACTATGTCTGGTTTTAAAATGGCGGCCATTTTCGTTCTACCGCGCGCACCATTTTTGGTCTTTGTAAGCGTTTACGTCAACTCAAAAACTCTCAAGATTCGTTTGACCTAGCCCATGAAACTTATTCTAATGTTTCTAGACGTATTCAATTTCTATACTCAGCTATAATTTATTTCGCATCTTGAATTAGACGTTTGAAATGGACAAATTTGTGTTTTAGAAAGCAATTTTATAAAGGAAGGGATAAAGTCTCAAATTTAAATTGTAATGCAATTGGATAACCCATTCTGACCATGGGTTTCCTCCAGTTATCCTACGAGCAGAAGTGGATTTTTTAATAGGTTCAATCCTAGGGGCGGCATCTTTTGGCGGTGGCAGTGCCATTAACAGCATTGTTATTACTAGTCTTGAATTTCTAGTGATTTTTATAGTTACCATTTATTTTTAAAAAAATTGAAATAATTTAAGAAATTAATTCGTACATATTCATTAAATAACTAAGATTCTAACTATTGAAAATACGACACTATAGATATTATAATCATCAAATTATAAATAAATAAACTTTATTGTCAAAAAAGCCGTTACAAACTGCGTTTGACCACGTGGAGGACATTAAACTAATTTACTCTCCGGAAGCAAGCAAGGGACCATCCCATCAATTCCGATCAAGATCCCTAAGGCAGAGGCGGATTTAATATTTCAACATATTCCTAACGATAAAAAATAGTTAGAGACGTGATATAGTATTAACAAATACCAACAATTATTTTTTGTATTCTAAGGGTTTGCATGTCATGATGGAGACCCAATAGTGTTAAATCTGCCACTGTCTTTGAGCCTTGACCAGAATCGATGGAATGGTCCCTTGTTCGCTTCTTGAGAGCGTTATTTTTATTTAAGAGCAACGAGGAAAGTGTACTCTTCTGATGACTTCAAAGAAGTCCTCACATTTTAGAGATCATAGTTACTGTTATTTAAGTATCACCATGTAATAATAATAATTATTAGTTTCACATATCGCCCTTTAATTGTAGAGTAAATCACACGTATTAAATACATCACAACCATTGAACGAATTGTGCTATTTTCCCGACAGATAATTTTTTGCTCAGAGAATAAGAACGAATGATTCAAGACCGCGAGTCCGACGGAGGCCTGATGTGATAGGTGCTGTAAAACCAGATCTGAATCACTCAGTCCTTGGATTTAGTGACGAAAATGAATTCAAGAAACAGTTTGGTTCCGAGCGAGGTAGAAGAACTCTGAGACAAGTCACGCAATATCTTCATTTACGAAAAGATATAAACAAAGGTCATCCCAATGTCAACATGTATTCCGCATCTGCTGCTTTCTCTCATTAGCTACGAGTGCAAAAAACTAAAAAAATTTGAGTCCAAATGAGAGCTAATATTCGTCATGTACTGCATTAAGCAGTAGCGGTTACGGGGGGGGGGGAGACTACGGGGGCTATACCACCTCCCATTGAACCTGAACTCTTACCAGATAAAATTGAAGTTGATAAATGGCATACTTTGTAAAAGTGTTTCCGGATTAATAATTGTTATTAGTTATAATTGTTATTAATAATACCAGAATGTTAATTATTTATTCGTTGAATTTCATTTAAGGTAATATTTATAAAATTTGTGTGGTAAAACCATAATTTTTAAATAAAAATGGTCCCATGTTAGCACCCACCTTGGTTACGGTCCAGATCCGTCACTGGCATTAAGGGAGTTCTATAACGTTTATAGGAAGAGAAAATAACATTTCAATGATATATACACTTAGTCCGCGAGAAAAGGTTTGGATGTGCGATACAAATTCCAAGGAAGGAAAGTATTTCTCCAAACCTTTGGATATTTAGATAAATCCTTTCCTACGAGTTTCCTTGGAATAGGGCACCCAGTGCAAGAACATGTTTATCTGTGAGTACACATCGAAAACGTACACAGATTCTTGCACAAGATAACCTTATATATCTTATGAGAAATTCGTTTCAGCCCAATTCGAATAGTTTCATGAAATGTCTTTAACATTCTACTTATTGATATACTAGATGTAAAATAAATTGATATAGAATAGAATTAATTACAAACATTAATGAAGCTCTTTTATAGAAGCATTTCCTCTGTCATCATGCTCTCCTGACTAAGCCTCGTACAGTGAAGCAATTGTGTTTTTTTTAACACGAGTCCACGAAGTATTGTTCCAGAATTTTTTGTATTTAGATAATCGATGTAATGTGAAAATAATATAAATATTAATTCTAATTTTCATATGTATTCCAAGCATAATTACATTTTACACAAAAAAGAATACAAATCCAATAGTGTATTGATCTGTAACTGGAAATAGAGAGATGAGAAAGTAAATTATGAAAGTTGTCATGAAAATAGGTGTTTGTGCAAAATCTGTTAAATAGCGTGAAACTAAACACTGTCGCCAAAAAAGTTTCATAAAATCTCATGAGAAGAAGTCAATGTTTTTACTCAAGAAATTGTTTTTAGTGAGATTTCGATATTCTGAAAAAAATGGAACGAACAAACATTGAAAGGAACTTTAAATAGTCTCCAAAATGATACATCTCACTTATTTCCATTTTAATGTTATATTTTTGGCTGGCTGATTAGCAAAACCTTCAGACATGACTACAACAACAAAGAGAAAGTATGTCCAAGGAATTAAAAAATGCCACACCACTCGTTTTAGGAGAAGTGAAGTTGTGAGGACGGGGCCTTGCTTATCGGTTGACTGCAGCTCGTACCAGAGACCCCCACACAGAGTCGCGGCGTCGGGCAGCGCTTGGCCACGAGCTCATTTCTGCGACGAGTTAATTCATAACGCTGCCACCACACAATGCTACGTCGGCGGAAATGGACACGGAGCAGCGCGACGCAGCTATGACAGTAAGCATTCGCCGCTGCAGAGCACGGGGAAGATGGTCGGGTCAATGGTCGTGATGACCGCGGTGAAGGTAGGACCGATTTTAAGTATGTAACGCAGCCTATGGGGGAGGGGGGGTTTATACCGTAACACTGCGTTATGGTTAAATACGGGAGTGTAAGTATTGATGTAGAAAGAATGCGTAAGCACTGCTTGATTTAATGCCAAAAAATAATCCTTTCGGGGCGCCACAAAGTTTTATGTTATTCGCCATTATAGTCCCTCAAATGAAAACCCTTCTCAAGAAATTAAATGAATATAGTTTTAATTTACTGAAAAGTGCCGAAACGTCCATTTGAGGGTCTGAAACGTCGAATTAAATAAAACTTCGAGTGGTATGTTCAAAAGATTTATTGTTTAGGGTTGGAATTGGTGTTACGTAACCTCCTTTTATGGGGTTTATTTTATAGGGTACTTTTTAACCTTTTCCTCATTCCTCTGTTCTCTCTTCACTTTGTGCAATCAAAACTGCTCCAAAAGATGAAACTAAATATTTTCCGAAGAAAAAAAATCGAGATGGAGAGCGTTACGTAATTATTTGGAGTGGGGGTGAGGTATCGTAACAGGTGCGGTATGGAAGAGAGGGAGTTATTGATAAATAATAATTTTTCCGATTCATTAGTCATGGATCGCCTCAAACGTCAGTATTTCCATCTTCACTACAATGACTCCAGAGCCTGCAGTGCGCAATTAGAACTAGCCCGGTGTGATGCGAGTAGAAATTTGCAGTCACCACGACTGTTGGTAGCTGCGTACATAGAGAAAGAGAGAGAGAGAGAATAATAAAGAGGCGTTAAGAAACATGTGCGTGAGACGGTTGACGCGTAGCGTGACAACCCCCTTTTCCACCTCCACACACCCCGCCCATAGTGACGTCGTGAAGCTACGCGAATGTAGACGTCGATAGCTGGGCTGTGAGCTGTAGCCACCGCTGCGGTTTCCCCCATCGACCCAATGACGTCACCATGTCCAAAACGACTGCACCCCCTCCCACACCCCAACTGAAGCGGTTCCAGTGTTACAGAGCCGTCATCTGCACCTGCAGCCAATTGTCCAGAATGGCAGGAGGGCAATGGAGGAGATGTAAAAGACCAGGGGGATTCCTAAGATACGGAACATTTAAGGGAGTACCAGTCTAGGTACAATTAAATAAATAAAATATCAGAAATTGGCATGAATACACAGAGTAAAACGTACTTATTGAGATTTCAACTTGAAAAACTTACCAAACCGGCCAATTAAATCAAATAATTTGTATTATAATTGATGGTGTATTACATTGCGTCTTATGGAGGAAAAACATATTTAAAAAAGATTAATTCATAAGTGATGGAAAATTACTTTAATTTGTAATAAAATTTCCGTGGTATTTTTACATCACTTTTGTCTATATCACCTATTTTATCGGACATTACAAAAATATGTTTAACTTGTTCCCAATGTGATACATAATTCACGAAACCGTTGCGCTCGACCGCCATGTTTCTAAATGCTCTAGAGCATTTCAAACGAGTCAAGCGAGCTCCCGAATTTGGTTTATAAAATACTATTAACTGGTAGATATAAATTAAATTGTGTGTTTTCATCATTGTAATTCAGAATGTAGTGTTATAATACAATTCCAATAATAATAATAATAATAATAATAATAATAATAATAATAATAATAATAGAGGAAACAATTGTACTACTCGGTATTTGACTAACTTCGAACGCTAGATCTACATTAATGTCCTCTGCATATACTTCACAGGCAAGCCATCTAAATCACTTGATTCATGTTCTTCTTCTTTGTAGGCTATGGAAGAGAGGGAGTTATTGATGAATGATAATTTTTCCGATTCATTAGTCATGGATCGCCTCAAACGTCAGTATTTCCATCTTCACTACAATGACTCCAGAGCCTGCAGTGCGCAGTTAGAACTTCCTCTGAACGTTTTGGCCTTCTCCACGACTGCCTTCCATTTCTTCCGATCTTGAACTTGGACTGACCAGTTTTTAATTCCCTCTTCTTCAGATCCTTTAGCACATCGACCTTCCATCTTAGTTTGGGTCTACCTTTTTTCCGAGCTGATAATGGGCACCAACTAAAAATCTTCTTTACTGTCCTTTGTTCATCCATTCGGCATATATGTCCTAGCCACCTCAGCCTCATAGCTTTGATGTGGTTCACGATGGTTTTAAACTTAATCAGGTTATATATTTCTTCATTATACCTCATCCTTCAGGTGCCATCACTATTTTTAATTGGCCCATGTATTCTTACCATAATTCTCCTCTCAAAAATCATCAGTTTCTGTATGTCACTTCCCTTCAATGTCCACGTTTCAGATGCATACGTTACAATTGGCCTGATGAGTGTTTCATAGTCTTACTTTAGCACTTTTGGACAAATACCTGCTTCTGAATAAATCTATATTTGCAAAATAGGCTTTATTACCAAAAATGTTGCAAGATAGGTATATTCGATGATAAAACATGTTCAACAATAGAATTAAATGTATTTTTTAAATTATTACTAAACATATGCATAGTAGATGTATGTACTACATTTTTTGCTCGTCTCGATGCAAATTCAAACAAATATTAAAAACACGTATAAACAACGTTTATCCACGTAATATGAAAATAATATTATTTCACGTGTAATGTCGTAATGTTTTTCTTCCCATTTTTTTTTCAAATTTGTTGTAACTCAAAACAAAACAAGTAGCAAGTGATAATGAAGAAATGAATATTTATTTGTAACATAATTTTTTCCCGTATTTTTTTATCAGATATATTGCAGGATAGCGCATTTTATAAACATGTACTTCAGTGTACGCTCAAGAAACATTCTACTAATAGTACATACATTTCAATGTTTGTTATAAAATGAAATATAGGGTTGATTATATTTTCATTATTACATCTGTACTTTTATTCTAGAATGTTATCATTTTTATATATCCATTGGCGGGGACTAAGGTGACTATAGGCCTCCCCCCATCGGACTAGAACTTTTAAAAGATAAAATTGAAGTTGATAAATGGTATACTTTGCAAAAGTGTTACCACATTATTAATTGTTATTATTTATAATTGTTATTAATAATACAAGAATAATAAAATTAATATTGCCATATTAATAACTTTAATGAAAAATTGTTAATATTAATAATACCAGATTGTTAATTATTAATTATTTATTCGATGCATTTAATTTAAAGGTAATCTTTATAAAATTTCTGTTGTAAAACCATAATTTTTAAACAAAAATGCTCCCCTGTTGATTTCGGTCTACATCCGCCACTGCGTACATCGTTCCGCCTCAACAGCGCTGTCGTCACATGAATCGAACACTGGTGGAGGGTCGAAAGAAAAAGCTTTCTATGACGAAACACCCTCGCACTCTTTTTCTATTTGAAACGACCATTTCGAGCGCGCGTTCCCTTTAAAGCGTCGCTCGTGTTCGTTCGACGCGTCGCCTAGCGACTAGATACGTCACAACAAACGCACGCCAGGACGCGCGACAGCAAAAACAAAAAACGGGACAAGGAGGAAGGACTCGTAGGGGGAAAGGCCGGAAGTATGGCTGGATTGGTGCACGACAAACTACGTACTCATTGCGTCAGCGCAGATAACTGTTTCCGCCAAATATGCTTTACACTTTTACCTTTTTCACCTCCGTTTTTAAATAGCGTTGTCATTATTTATGGTAGATAATTATTTCGCTTAGGATGCGGTGTCCCTTCAGCGATAAAAACTCATACAAATAAAATACGCGTTCGAACACAATACATTTTACTGAAATTAACTATACCATAAAAACATTTTACCTCTCTTTTCTTTCTCCAGTTCAGGTTTTTGTTTCACTGTTAATATATAAAACTGATGGGCCTAAAGATTACTAAAAATCGAAAAAAATATATATTTTGCTTGGTATATTGGTTTATGGGTTGTATTATAACTTTAAAAAATATTTTTCAAGTTTTACACAATGATTTTTTTATATTCTTTACCGCAAAATTTCGTATAACTTTTTACACCTTGTGAGACCTGATGCTCCAATATTTCAGATCCCATTCCGTTTGCCGAGTTACTTCAAATCATTGAGGTTATTCACGTACTGAGTGTTGCATCCGAAGGACGTTACGAAGGTGCAGCACGAAGTCCCACGCTTTCGCGGACACAAATACATTCGAGACATGCTCGTGGAGATGACGTTCCATCTCGGTCCTTCTTCGCTAATAGAAATAACTCCCAAGTGTCGCCAGGAACTACTCGTAACGTTTCCAATTATGCAGAGAAATAGTATTTTTTGTAAAATATCTAAACATTAGATAGCTTTATTGTCGATGAGAGGGACCGAAGTAAATAATCCTTGATCCAGTGACAAGTCTCCTCGATCGAAAAAGAACCGCCACTCAAATGAATTGGTTAGGGAGGTAATGTGGACATGAGGAGTGGATTTGCAAAAAACAAGTCGGTAGGGTGTCTGGAAGTATGTTTGCGTAGTGATAACTTTACGTTTTCAATCCAGATTATGTGTATTTTGTAAATTGTGAAGAAATAAATTCACAAGATAATAGTTTCGTAGAAACAGATAAATTACATTAAGTCATAAAAAAACTTGTGTTCATGTTAATATTTTTTAAACTTTTCCTTCAGTTTCTGACTTATAAGATTTGTCAATGTTGCTACAAGAGGTCGTGGACTCACTTCGTTTCCAAACGAGAATTAATTCCAATATCGTAGCCGCTACATGTGAAAACGTCACCCGAAAGTGAACCTCCAACGAAGGTCACAATACTGTTTACACCATTTTTTAATCTACCAGTAAAGCATAATAAATATTATGTCCGCAACAATCCCATTTAGAAATAATTTGAATTGCGTATCTGGACCGAACGAAGCGCAGTCCGTTGCGAAACAATCCATTTGTTTCCCTGTGTCCACTTGGCATAGAGTACGTGCCGGACGCGCCCTAGAGCAATATCCCACCCCCTGACGGGGACAACAGTCAAGGTGAGTGACAAGAGCCTCTCTAGAGGGTTGCTCTCCGCTCTACCTCGCCGCCACCCTCAAAGACTGACGCCCGTGTTAACGTCAAGCCACGCCCCTTTAATTGGATTGCTTTGCTCCAATTTCTTACACCATCCCTCCCTCATTGACTAATGACTTCTCGCTTCTAATATTCTCATTCGCCATGGGCCGCGAGGAATCGATAGCGAAGAACGACAACTGAAAATGTCGCTCGAGTCGCAATAATAACTCGATTTGCTCCCTGTCCTTGAAGATCTTGTAGAGGACATTTTTCTATACCTCTCTTTCGAACAGTATTACGTCATTACATAATTAATCACAATAACAATATTTATTGAAGTTATTAATAGGGTATTAATATGATATTATTAATTTTATTAATCCGATACTATTAAGAACAATAACAATTATTAATCTAGTAACACTTTTACAAAGTATGCCATTTATCAACATCAATTTTATCAGTTAAAAGTTCACTTCCATAGATCTGCCACTGCACGAGAGTACAATATACAGAAAATAGAATTGAACAGTCACATTTAAAACTATGTTAGATAAAGCTGAAAATGATGTAATGTCAAAAACCTACATATTATTATTAATACATGATAATTAGCGCTATTGACGTCTATCATTATTGCATAATTAATTTATATATTTTTAATGATGTAGACCAAAATCCTGGCAGAGAACTTGTGAAGTAAAATAGAGTAATTTATCAATAAAAGGTCGTAAAATTAAACAAAACTATAGTTGAATTTCTTTTATATTTATATTGCATTTTAGAGACAAGGAATTGTTTCCTGGAAATAGAGAGTCGTATACCTCTTGATACAGGGATCTACCAATTTAATGTCGACCAAAAACTTAAGTATTTCGATTCTGTTGGATTGAGTTGCTCTCTCTGTAAACATATAATCAGAAAAAAAAGAACAAAGAAAGTTGTTTTATAAACGTGTTAATTTTTTAAATCACGAGCAATTAAAAAACGAAATGGATATTTCACTGTGAAAATTGAGATTTGCCGGTTTAGTACCCTCATCTACGAAAACAACGTTAACAATCCATTTCATTCCCAAATAGCTACAGCTGAGTGCTTTGTGAAATGAGTGCAAGATACAAATGATTATTTCATCCCCGGTTCCTCGTTTATTTGCGAACGAATGCTCCATACTTTGAACTACGAACGACTTTTATAGCTTTAATAAAACAATGTGGATGGACAAATTTTATATGGATTTATTTTTTTAATATGGATGGAATATTTTATTTTCCAACAAATTTTAATGGCTGGATGTATCATATGATTTATAACGACTGAACATTTTATTAAATTAATTTGAGGTTTATTTTTATTTAAATAAATTACATGTAAATTCCCAAAAGCGAGACTATTTCATCAATGTCATTTATACACTCATTTAACTCCCTTGCCAAAAAAAGCCGCTTATGGCTTTGTTTAAAATACCAATGAAACCCAAGAAAAAGTTTGACGATAAAAATAATTGAAACGGTTTTAAGAAATATTCCCGAGAAATATTTTACTCGAGGAACATTGTCAAAAACTCAGTCGATACATAACTAAATATTTAAAAAATCCTAGGAAAACAGAGAAAAAAATTACGTGTTGGAGAAAATGTGTAAAGATTATCCTCAAAAGCAATCTTCCATTTTGCGTAGAACTAGAAATTATTAATTCCCACTCTTAAGACACGGTTGAAAATGTTTTCCTGAGGAATATTTTACATTGCCATTGTACAAGAACATTCATAACAAAGTATAAGAAGATAAAGAAACGTAGAAAAATGGCGAAAAATTTTTTTGTAGTAAGTTAACCACTGAATGGTATAGAAATTACGTTACAAATTATTGGACACTTTTTCTGACACGTTATTGAACCAATACCAAAATCAGAATACAACAAAAAATAAATACCTCTACTAATGACATGTCTTATCACGTTCACCTAGATATATTAATTTTGTTTACAAGTATTCATTACTCACTTCCTATATTCAGTGACATTGATTTTGCGCTTTTAGAATGAGCACAAAGACAGCATTAAACACGAACAGCGATGGAGATAATTAATCGATTTACGAATCTAACGCTTTCAATCCTTTCTTCCGTGTAATTAACCCGCGGCGCTGGCCTTCGCGAGCGCATGGTCAATCCAAAATGAATTTCCAATCAATGAACACACGGGAGCGCGACGTATTTTCTCGCAGAACGCGTCAATTAAACAGAATCAAAATTGTGTTGTTTTTTTATCTAATGTCTCGGAGGAGGTCACGTATTTATCATTTTTCTTGTCGATTTTAACAAGATTGGACTGGAAGCAAAATAATCGGAGGCCGTTCAAATAAAATGAAGATGAACTAAACATTTTTATTTCTAATTAATCGATTTCGTTTAACAGAAGCCAAGCGAGAAGATAAAGGAAGATTTTAATTTATTTAAAGGAAATACATTGTTGGATTCAATTCCTCACAATGAAGTTGAGAAGTGTACCAAAAAGCCAAGAGCTGAGACATTCGCGTTCATATCAGCAGAAGTTTGAGGAAGGCATTTAACATGTACGTTAACACACAAGATTTTATTCATAATTAAACATAAACCTTCCGAACTTTTCCATAACAATAATGTCAAAGATTGAATCTACCTTCAATTAATTTAACGTCGGACTGAATAAGTAGTATGACAGAAAATAACAGCAATTAAGGTTATGTGAAAGACTGACAAAACTCGACGTCCAAAAACAAACGAACGAAATATTCCAAAACAAATGCAAAGAAGAAAAAAGACTAACGTAAGTAGAGAAGTGAAAGCTACACAGCATTAGTCTGAGGCTCTTTTCATTTCCACAGTCATATTGACACATCGTAGACCGTAGAACCAATAGAAAGTGACTGGGGACGTTTAGGGGACGTTTTACCCTTCGTCGTCAATATTGAGACACTTCTTTCTAACGACGATGAGGGAGGAAATAACAAAAGCGATGATGACGATAACGCGGCAGGTTGTGGGGTGGCGAATGATTTTAGTCACATGAATAGAACACGGACAGCTGTGAAGATAAATGAAGACATTGTCAACCGAGAGCGTTGGGAGTATAAAGGACGGAAGAACAAAGGGCAAAGAATTTCTGGGTACCATAGAAATAGAGGAGAAACAAACGAATTTGAACAAGTGACTCGTCTAGGAGGAAAGTTAAATATTGTTGGATGGTAATATGTAAAGATATTTATTATTAAATATTACACGACGGTGGCTCGTTACGATCCCGGTCTTCAAAATGGGAATTAAAAAAGATCTGGTTGAAAGCGACCCATACATCTGAGATTTGCGAGGTCTTTTCATGAATCCGAAGTGAGGTTCAAACTCGATCTTTCCAAAATATTTTCTTCCTCTTTCAATAAAAACGTCTTCAGGATATTTTTTGTCTAAAAAAAAACAAACTTAATTCACAGATGTAAAAGCATGAGGGAAGCGACAAACTCAGTACAGTAGGGTCCTAGAAGATTTTAAATCAATATAATCTTAAACAATTCCATTTCTTACCGAAAGCATACAGACTATTGAATAATTGATACTTTCAGAGAATGTGTTTGGGAGTAAGATACTAATTCAGAAGAAACAGAAGATTTCTCCAAACATTTTGATGTAACATCCGAACCTAAGAGTATCCAGACTAATATTGGGATACGTCATATCCAGTCCAAGTACATTTAAATTCATAGTGTTTTCACAGTGAATTAAACCAAGCAGTTCTCGATGGCAACTGGGACACAGAGGACTAGGACTTAAAAACGCTAATTTTAGAGAGTTTCCATATAAAAACAAATAACATTAATACACAGTTAGAGAGTAATACATTCACAAAAGATGATGACAACTTTATTTTTTATTAAAAAGAATAAACTAAGTGATAGTTTGTTAAGTTGTCAGTACAGTTATGTATATGCTAATGTTTCTCAAACTGTGAATACTTGAAATAGTTCTAAAGAAACACTTGACAGAGAAGGTTGAAAATGTCAAACTTCCAACATGTTTTAATTGTACATAATTTAAAGTGATTTAAAAAAATGTGGAATGTAACTATCTCTGTATACATATCAAGGTATGTTATAATGAATATGTTCATGTAAATAATTTAGATAAGTTGTGTAAATGTTGTATAGAATTTTGAAACATTGTAGTAATTTGGTAATATGTTGAGTCTGGAAGAAGTGTTGTTAATTGAATTATGAGTGTTATATATGTGTTATTGATTGGAGCTTGTTATAGTATCTGCTTATATGTTTTCAAATATCCCTCTTGAGGAGGTCGAGAAAACCTCGAAACGTAGGCAAATCAGTTAACAACTTTATTAAAAGAAGATTTCTGGAAAAAATAATTCTGTAAGTTTATTGATTGTCTATAATTTTAACACAAAGTATGTGAATTAAGTTAAAACAAAATTTTTAATATACACATACATACTATATTGGACATCATCGCCAAAATTTGAAAATAGACTTTCCTAAGAACAACCCGAAGAGATCTCGAAAATAAATCATTTTTTTGACCGATTACAATAAATTTGTTGCTCTGTGAAATTGGGAAGTAAAAATGCGATTGAAATTTAAGAAAAAAATGCAAAGTCAAATTCAATTTGTGATTAATCGACAAAAATATTTTCCAACTACATCAAACCCAATTGAGTATTCTGGAGAAGCTCGCATTTTATTGAGTTATTTACTAAAAAACAGCATTAAATGTAAAATAACAATATTAGATCATCAAAAACGTATTATTACAATTGGCTAGGAGAATAATGAACCAGAACAAACTAAGGGTAATTAATTTGTTATCGCACGTGACAGTTGCTTCGCCGGAGGTTGTTGTTGGCTACCGTGAGACACAAGACAAACGCTAGCCGCAAGCCGTATTTCGTCCCTGATTTGCAGCTGCAGTCGCTCTCGGGTCTCTCACACGAATGTGTTGCCCTTCCACGGGTCATCCAACCAGTGTCTTCCTTGTCTTGGTCTACACACACGGCGACAACAGCAGCGGCGAGTTTCGGTTTAGGAACTAACAATCACTTCAAAATAACCCATTACATTGTTAAATGCTTATTTGGCATTGTTTTATGTATAAGTAAAGAATAGCAGTTGAAACGTATCTACGAAAGGGAGGCAACTATATGACATGATACCGGATGTACATTTTGCTGAAAGGAATAGACGATGGTTTAAACCTGGACCAGCTGAGGCATAAGGACATATTGGCACAGTTTGGATTGGCTGACAATGAAGACTGCATGTGAGGAATTGGACAAGAAACAAGAGACCATATGTTCTGGGATTGTCCGCTGTATAGACCGGAGATAAGAGGACTAAATACCTGAACAAAATGAAGACAGAAAAAATAATAATCAATTTTGACATGACAAGATGAGACTAGATACAGGAAATTTAAATAATATGTGGATAGAATTAAAGACATAAAGGTAGCACTAAAAATAAATAGACTGTACATTTAGACTAAGGAAGAATGTAAACAATAGATGCAGTTGTGGAATGTCTGCGGAAGGAGACACGACAAAAAATAAAAAAAATAAAAGTAAAGTAAATATCACGATATCACTGTAAAGGCCCATAAGAACATTCATAGTTCATACATGATTAACTTTGAACATGAAGGTTTAATATTTGCAGCATAAAGAAATTGAGATTCATGTTACGTCGAATGAAAATGGTAGACGGGACCGGGATTCGAACCCGGGACCTTGAGCTTTACGCGCTCATGCGCTTACCGACTGCGCCATCCCGTTCGCTTCTCGGGTCCGTCTATCATT
>NNCF01128625.1:358859-394342 GCA_002313205.1 Laupala kohalensis
ATGAGCGCGTAAAGCTCAAGGTCCCGGGTTCGAATCCCGGTCCCGTCTACCATTTTCATTCGACGTAACATGATTAATCTGTTACCTGGCGGTGAGGTTCACCGCAATCTAAGAGATTTCTATGTTTGTGAAATTGAGATTCGCAGATTCCCAATCGCAAAGAATTACCTCAAGATAACTCTCATGATAATGTTCTGAAATGGCAAAACAGCGGCAGGAAGATATAATCAGTGATCGCGACCATAGAAATTTATGAGTTACTTTAGAATTACCACATTTCATCTTAGATCACAATCAACCATAACGATTTGCTTACCTATTCTGTAACTCTCCTCAGAGACGGATCTAGACCAAAATCAAGGGGGGAGGGGCTAACCGAGGAGCATTTTTGTTTAAAAATTATCATTTTACAACAAATTTTATAAATATTACCTTGAAATAAAGTGCATCAAACAAATAATTAAGAATTAACAATCTGGTATTATTAATATCAACAACAATTACTTAGTAAAGTTATTAATATGTATCATTAATAATAAAAATATATTATTAATAACAATAACAATTATAAATAATAACCATTATTCTTCTGGTAACCCTTTTACAGACTATGGTGTGGCATTTATTAACTTCAATTTTATCTGTTTAAGAGTTCAGATTCAAGGGGGGCTGGAGGCTATAGCCCTCTTAGTCCCCCCCTCCCTGTCCATAGATCCGCCAATGACTCTCCTCGATACTATACAATTTCTGCACAGCAGTACCCGGACGTAAACTATTTCCGTCTCAGATCTATCAAAGTCTCACTTCGGAGATAGAAGCTTTTAAGATGTAAAGGAAATCGATGTAGCTTGACTTCATCTCAAAGAAAGATCGTTTTCGTACTTTTTAAACGGCAAAAAAAAAAAAAATCGGCTACAGACCGAGGTATGCATCATACAGTTTTCTTTCCAACAAATCTTGTTGTATTTTTTAATGATATATTACAATAAATGCATTTTCAAATATTAATGCAGTCATTCCACGGACTGCGCTGTAACTCCACAGTTACTAGAAATTACACACATGTTCACAAGGATTTAATAACTAAAAAATGTCCCTCTACGTCATAATCCGCACAACTAATCTACATGTGTGCGCAGAGAAGATGAATTGGAGGAGAAATGGAAAATGCCCCAGAGTTACTGTGGTAAAGTCGTGGAATCAATTCTCGTCTTACCATAATTTTAACACGACCTAGGTTATTCCACTCCTTCTAAAACTTTTTTTCCTTTTCAGGTAAAGGGGTAAAGTAATACTCTTCCGTTTCTAGATGTACTATTTGTATATACTTGTAAATTAACATTGGTTTATTGGGAAATGCAAAAACATTACAGTTTTCAACTTTTCATATTTACAGGCAAACACAGTCAATCCCGGAATTGGTATTTGAAGACTAAAAGATGCTAAAAGCTTAGAGATCCGTCAGTTTCTTCAGACAAATATATTGGATTCCCCCCAACGAAAAAATAATTTTCAAAAGACTGAGTTGTTCTTACTGACAAACTCAAACAGCATACGATGAGATTCAATTAAATTCTCGACTAAAAAATTTGACATGATCAAATATAACGTGAGGGCATACGTTTTAATCCGTCACATCAAAAAGGTAATTTAAACCACGAAATAAAAAAAAATTCTAATACAGAATCTGGATGATTTTTCACATAATGATCAGGGTAAAAAGCGAAATTTCGATCACGAAATTACTATCTCATTCTCAGCGAACAGCATTAGGGGAAAACCGTTATCCGAGTACATAATTCGATCCGTATAATGGCACGTGAACCGATTGCGAGGGTTTGCAGCTATTTGATCTCGCATCGCGACAAACTAGCATGAATTACTTCGCATTCTCGTAACTCGATTTGGCCCCTATTAGCTTTTTCCTCGCTGGAGTCACACACATAATTGACCTAAATTGCCAATCGAAATCTACTGAAAGTTGGAACGTGATGACTCTGATAGCGTTTTGTTATGTGTTGCAAATAATATTAACACATGATGTTTCGCCGCGGGATAGTCTTTTATTCTGACTTAAATTTCTTAAATTTCGATGATGACGCATATAAATAAATTTGTGGAGAAGTATTTTCGCATTTGATGAGTAATTGGTGAGATACGTCACATAGATGTAAATATAAACAGAAAAGAAATCACACTTTTTTATAATGTATTGTAAAAACTCGCTAGTTTTACTGTGTCAGTGGGTAAATTCAAACTCCCGTGCGTATTTTTTTATACATATCATTGCAGACACAATTTTCTTTGTCTAATGTTAACGCGTTATCCCAATTAATCGAGTGATCATTGTTAATACAATGTGAGGTTGCACCATTTTGTTCAATTGATTTAAAATTTCGTTCGTGCTTCTAGATTCTAGTTTTTCATCTGGATTCGTTTTACCTACATAACAAGCATTACAATCTTTGCATTTTCTTATGTATACTACATTGTGTACATACGATCCTTCTAATATTTCCCTTTCATTATAAAATTATTTATTTTATATTAAAAGTTGAAATCAATTTCATATTTTTAGAATTTAGAAATGTTTTAAGTGAAGGTGTGAAGAAATATAACATAATGCCTTTCATTTTGATCGGGTTACATTTGTTGTTGCGTTTTGATGGTAATACAATCATTTTTTTAAATATTTCTATTTAAAAAATTCAAAGGTATATTAGTTACGCGCCATTTGTAATCTCTCCCTCCGATGTTGTTCATCCGAAAGTACTATTGCTTTATCTATTAAAAAGTTTTAGTTGGGATACTATAGGGTTGGGATGTCACATCCAAAGGTTTGTAGAAGTCCTGTCTATCGTCTGAATTCGGATCTAATATCTAAACCTGCACTTCCAGAGAAACATCATTACCCTCCTTCCTACCCGTTTAAAACAGGGAAACATTTTAGATATTCATCTCGTACACGCAAAGAAAAGAAAACGGGATACTTTAAATTAGCAACAGCCACCACTCAGGGAAGCAGTGTTTCATCAGCTCTCGCATCCATATTTTAACACTCGAAGCTTCCCTCCATATTTCACTCCTAATTCAAACACCCCCACAACGAAGCCGGTGCAAGTAAGATCAGAGATATAAAATGCATGGTTCATTTATAGTTTGATGAAATATTTCAGGAGCAAGCGTAGTCAGCGTCTGGGAAGTTCGACAAGTAACTCCTTGGAAGTTGAGATACAGCCCAAATTGGGCGTGTAGGTGCGAGGAGACCAAATATCGCCGTTCCCTATGAACCGACGTCTCCTTGACAGCTATCGATCGATTCCAGCTATCGATCGATTCCTCGCTTTGGAGCGATGGGAATAAACGAGCATCGAGAACGCATTTCAATATCCTGTGAACTTTGCGCTTCGTTACGACATAATTAACTAACCCTTTGTCTCACTTATCACTTAATAGATGTTACAGTGAAACCGGTCAAAGACCATATTTTATTTTAATTTTATTTTTAATCGAAGGAATAACTCTTGTATACGAATACGTCCAATAAAAGTTCGGCATGTACAATGACAAATTTGAATGATGTTTTAAATTGAATTTCAATATTAGAGTTCCGCTTTCGTGGGTTTAAATATTTCGAAACCTCCTTATCAAAATCGTAATCTAAATTGTCACATAATAAAGGGAGAACCCGAACACTAAAAATTGTTGAATTTTTTTAAAGAGAACAATACAGAAAGAAACTCGACCTAAGATGAATCGGCAGAAAATATTTGAGATCGTAGCAACGGATACCAAGCTAGTTTATTACAGATAGGCTCTGAATTATTTCTTACATTATTGATTTTGTCTGACTACTTTTGCTGGATGTATGAATTCTTCGTAATGGGGATGCATACTGAATCCACTAGAACATTGGCCGTGTAGTGAGGTATTATTCAAGCATTTACTTGCACTGACAAAAATACAAAGAAATTTAAGTCCCGGCTTAGAACTTACGACAATTGTACCATACCCTTACGTATTTTAAAACCACACGAACACACTAGATTCTTGAATGTAGTTTGAATGAAAAGAAACAAGAAAAAAGTATGGAAACACAAGGAATACTTCAACATGATGTATGCGGTCAGTGAAAAGAAAATCATTAATTAAAGCAAGTAGCGCAGTATAATAAGTAGAGAACGAATCAATTAAAAGAAGAAAAAAGAACGCTTAATTAGTTAAGAATCAAATGTACGTTCGTATGGCTCCCGAGAGAGACTACGCTTGTGACTACTTTCGGGACAAAGCCATTTCACTGCCATTCGCAAACCCCGTAGGCGACCAATGTGGGGGGAGGAGCCAATGGCAGATACGTGCTATTGTCCCAGAGTACTTGAACGGGGTGTGGAAGAGAGGCTTAAAAAAAAAAAAAAAAAAAAAAAGGCNGACAAACGGGATCAAGTGGGGCCGGGTGGAGACTGCGTTGAAGAGACTCTGCACGCCATGCGCTTTTCACTTGTTTCGGAGTCGCCGCCGCCGCATCGCTGCCTTGGCGCTTTGCTTCTGTTCCGCGTCGCGATTCGCAGTCGGACGCCGCAAACGGCACGGCGGACGGTCGAACCATGCCTAACTCACTACTAAGTTCTTCAGTACAAACGTGTTTTTTTACAATGTCACCTTCTTGTTCTCTCTCTTTAGCATCACTGCAGAATTTTTCTCTCTCTGCTTTCTAGTGTCCGTCCACTTTTTTTGTATGTCGGTACAACTATATCTCCAGCGCGCGCACTCTGAATTGGTTCAGAATCCTTACTTTTCATGGGCTCGAACCAATATCGGAACCGAAATATCAAAATACCCTAGACCTCAAATCTTTGTAGGCGAACGAGTGGAGTAGTGGTTAACACCCCCGCTATAGTTGCAGGGGTTCGGTTTCGATTCTCAATTCGTCGCCGCCATTTTCACCGAAAGTTGTTCACATATTTTCATGTAGGTACACAGAATAAATATATACATAACCTTCAATCTTTCTTCTGTCACGAAGCTTGAACTGTTTCAAAGAGGGTCGCTATGTTCCGCAAATCGACGAGACGGATGACACAGAATGACGTCGAGGGTGAATACTCTGAGAAAACTTGCGCCACACCCACCACGGTTAATTCCACTGGGACCAACCAGAGTTTAAAACGTGGTCCTCGTGGATAGAACACCGAGTGCGCTAAATATTATACGAATATAAACCTGAATTTGCTTCCGGTTTCAGGTGTTAATGGTTCGAGCAGAATACAAATGTTTAATCAAATATCATAACAATATCGTTTTCATTATTATTTGTATTCAAATCCAAGGAGGTACTTTTTCAATGATTCCCATTTATGTTCCTTCGAATCATTATCACGTTACTTACGTAAAAATTTCAGATTTAACATTTAATTAACAATGACCATATTATTTAATTAATTCAATACAGTAATCAAAATTATCACAATACAAAATAATTTATTCCAGAAGAGGTCTCCAAAATAATGAGATTAAATATTGTCGAAAAAGCAGTACACTCTGCGTGTGACCAGTACAATAAAGTAATTTATTTTTCGGAAGCAAGCAAGGGACCATCCCATCAATTCCGATCAAGGGTCATAAGGTAGAAGCGGATTTAACATTTCAGCACTTTACTCCTAAGATAAGAATAGAAATAGTTCGGATTGTGTTATAATATGAATAGAATACAAAGAAATTTGTATTATATTATACATAACTTAATATTTATATGTTATTAATTATATATGTATTATTATTGTAAATGTATGTACTATTATCCTGGCCCGGGTTTTTCTCCGTTTTTCATTCTGGTAGAGGCGGATTTATCATACAGGTTCTCTAGGCTGTCTAGGGGCGTGTTTATTGTAACAATAAATCGTGAATTTAGTGTTATTTCAATTCTTATGATTTTTAAACACTATACTCAGAATAATCTATAGTTCGATAATAACTTGTACATGTAATTTTTTGCTTAAAATTACAAACATATTGACATTCTATTAGTATTATAACTCGCAGCCAACTTTTTATCTTATCTAGGAACTTTTGCTGAAATTTTTGAATCCGCCTCTGCCTTAGGGCCCTTGATCGGAATTGATGGGATGGTCCCTTGCTTGCTTCCGGAGAGTAAATTAGTTTTTTTTTCCTCCACGTGGTCATACGCAGTTTGTACTGTTTTTTGACAATAAATTTATTATTTATTAATTACACATGAAAATTTGTATTATATCATATGTAAATATTATTTTTCCTTTCGGAACGGTAATGAAAGCGAAACCAATATTTCAAAATCTAGCAGATCCAATACCGGAACCATATTGCGACCCCGGTCCCAGCTCTTCCTTCTGATGAACCACCTTCAGTACACACTGCGTCAAACTCATCCCCCTCCTCTCACTCCCACCCTCCGGAGACTGTCGGGAAAGGATGATTAATAATTAAGTTTCGAGTTGGGTGGAGAGGTGTTCAGAAGAGGAAGAAGGACGGGAACTTAGCAGCAGATGAGGGGAAGAGTTCGGCAAAGGAGTAGACATCTCTCGCCATTGTCACAGAGGGTGAACAGGTAGTTACGGAAAATGAATGGCTCACCAGCAGCCAGAGAGGTCGGATAGCAGGAGTGTACAAGATTCCACCTACACAAATATTATTCTTTTAAATATTAACATTCTCGTTAAAGAAAACATTCCACCTACACACATATTTACGAGATAGTAATAATTTTAATAATAATAATAACTTTTCGTGTCATAAAGCAGTTGCAAACTGCGTATGACCACGTGGTGGACAACAAACTAATTTACTCTCCGGAAGCAAGCAAGGGACCATCCCATCAATTCCGATCAAGGGTCCTAAGGCAGAGACAGACTCAAAAATTTAAGCAAAAATTCCTAGATAAGATAAAAATTTAGCTGAAAGTTATAATACTAAAGAATGTCAATATGTTTGTAATTTAACACACATAAATTATATTACGTGTACAAATTATTATCGAACTATAGATTATTATGAGTATAGTGTTTAAAAATCATAAAAATTGAAATAACACTAAATTCACGATATACATCCATTTAGTCCATTTATTTAATTATTTTCGTCCATTATATAATCAGGTATATTTTACAACCTCATTTATAAAACGATGTATTCCGTGAAAAGTTCATAACAAATTTTGTGTGCAGTCCAACTTAGGTGATATTACATATCTAAGTATAAAACTTTAATATCCACTTTATTATTTTCCATTGACTAATTATCACTGGCGCAAATTAAATTTACATTTTTTTCTACTCGTAAGAGAACACTAGTTAATTAGAACCAAATAATCCGAAACTCGATAGCAGTACTAAACAATTAATAAAGCATTTAGTATCAAAAATAATAATTTTCATTTTTCCATTGCAAACTTATTTTACACCTTAAGATATAAATTGATGATCGTAAATCCGCTCATTTATGTATTTTTGTGTTCAATTATGATAAATTTATCGGTACATATATGGACCAGGTTGAAACATGCTTACAAGTCTTTCCAAGCTTACAAATTTGCACTGTGTTTTCTTGGCGTAGAGATTTTAAATGAAGAGCTCTAATAACCTAGACGTTGGCGAGCCCTAAAGCACAATTAAAAATAAAAAAGATTTCAAATACATTGAAAAGGTACGAGGGAGAATTTATAAATTTATGGGCAATATATTTACCAAACTCAAATTATATCATTCCTTGATCGATTACGACGAGAAAGAAAGACAAAAGAGTCCTTCGCAAAACAGATGACTGGCGAATGGAACAGAAGATGCCGATGTAAGGATGGAGGAACAAAAAGACGAAGGACCTGGTGCAACGTGTCGAGAATAGTTAAGCGCGAACCGTAATAATTACGCTAATGGCCTTATGAAGTAGATTGAATCACGCTACGCAGCCTTTTCGCGTGCAGCTCCATCCTTCCCTCTAAAAGCACGGCGACGTGCGTCAAGGTGCGTCGTCGTCATAATGAAAAGTGGAGACGAAATCGCACGTCGCCGCTGCTGCTGCTGCTGCAGCTGCAGACGGGAGCGACAACGACTCCAGAGAAAGTTTGTTTAGAATTCATAAGGTGATGATAATACACTGCTACCACCATAACACAAATTACAAATGTACTCGCCGTTTTGTTCGGAGGGTTTTCATCACGGGTATGGAATTAAACGAGACGTCATGTCAAGATAGAGGGAAGTTTCTAATTCTGGCTTCATTAGAATAAGATTCTTTTTCAATACAGCGAATATTTTGTGACGAATTACGTTCTCCAATTATCAATATTGAATTACAAAACTTGGAATCGTGTAACTGAATGTCTACACAATCAAATCTATATAACTACGATTGTGATATTCACTCAATTTAGTTACGGAACTTTTACCATCGAAAACTAAAAACATTATAGAATCACAAATATTTTCATGGCGTAAGACACCATCTTATGCTCTAAAAGAAACATTTCAAATCTACAAGTGTCCAAAAAGCGGCAGAAATTTTAAGGAAATAAAAAATTCTCAAAATTGGAACAAGTAAACGAATATTTCCATTAAAAATACCTACGAAAACGGTAAATTCCAATCACGGAAAATTGGCGGTGCCATTTCTTAAACATGACCCCAGAAACTGTGTCGTTATTTCATTAAAACATATTTTGTGTAAAATAAATCATCAGTCATAACACAAAACATCAGTTATGCAATTAGTCATTTTACTTCTTCAATCCCCCTCCGGTGGCTAAGAGGTTAGCATTCTTGCCCGCCACCAAGTCACTTCGGGTTCAATTTCAGGCGAAGCTAGAAAAAAAATTGTAGCTTTTCACATTAATATCCCAGTTCATAAATAGCTGTGACTACTGAAAAGCGAACCCGCCTTATTCTATTCACCTCCTACTACTCCTAGTATCACTAACTCTTACTATTATTAACTACTCCCACGAACACCTCCGCATGGGTCAACTTATTGGGAAACCCAGCTAACAGCCCACCTACTAGCAATAGTCCTAGTATCCTACTTAGGCCCTGGATCCTCCTATCGTTCCATGTAGATACGTTTCAATAGCACGCTACATTTCCCATTAACAAATACCGAAATTTAAAAAAATACGTGTTTTTTAATTATAAGGAAGATCGTGAAAATTATAAATGTGGTATTATATGAATCAGTCATTGATCGATTTCGTTCAATCTCCTTCCTGAGTCGCGACAAACGCCCTGGGTTACATTTGTGACTTTCCCTAAACGCGTGCTAAAGCAGATCTCTGAAAAGTCGCTGAATGGTCTCTGAAAGCGATGCCTCGGGACTAAATCGCACAGAGAATTATTTAGGAGTTCTGCGGTGAATCCTCCCAATGTAAGCCAGTGCTTGGGAACGCACGATCGGAAGAGGTTGAGCTTCAGGTACTCTGTGTAACGACTGTTTCTCCAATGACGACGAAGCTCTTTAAATGAATTTATAAATAAATATATTGTCAAAAAAGTAGTACAAACTGCGTATGACCACATGAAGGACAATAAACTAATTTACTCTCCGGAAGCAAGCAAGGGACGATCACATCAATTCCGATCAAGGGCCCCAAGGCAGAGGCGGATTAAAAAATTTCAGCAAAAATTCCTAGATAAGATAAAAAGTTAGCTACGAGTTATGATACTAATAGAACGTCAATAAGTTTGTAATTTAACACAAAAAATTTATTTTACATGTACAAATTATTATCGAACTATAGATTATTCTGAGTATAGTGTTTATAAATCATAAGAATTGAAATAACACTAAATTCATGATTTCTTGTTTCAATAAACGCGCTCCTAGACAAAAGCCTAGAGAACCTGTATAAGAAATCCGCCTCTACCCGAAGGAAAAACGGAGAAAAACCCAGGCCAGGATGGGACTACAGAATTTATGTACACAACCGTGCCAAAGTTGAGTACACAAAACTAAATCAATATGAGTCATAAGACAACATAATCATGCAAGAAAATAGATTTTGAAATTGTTATAAGTTCTTTTGAGGTAGTTTTTAACCGTGGATTTGAAGAGATTCAATTTCATAATCTCATTTATATTCTTGGGCAGGGAATTATATAGAACGATTCCCGAATGATATGGTCATTTTTGGCAAAGAGTTGTTGACACTCTAGGGCGATGAATATTACTACTATTGCGAGTATTGTGTTCGTGAACGAGTCTGTTTCGTAAGAAGCAAGGGAGGCACTTCAGTAATTCGGTCTTAACAAACAAGACCGTTTCACAAACATAAATGCAGGGAAGTGTCAAGATATTTAACTCCTTGAATAAAGGTCTTTGAAAGAGAGGATCCAACTAGAGGGTTTATTTCGGAAGGAAACACCTCTTCATCGTGATGCGAAAACCTTCTCCGGAATTAAAGATGCTAATGTTGAAAACACTTTTCCCAAAATTAAGTTACAATGAAGGAAGAAACTGTAAGAAATTCTAATCCCGGGTAAGAATTGTTTTCCATTCCATGCATTGGGAGAACCGGTTTGGACGAGAGATTCAAATTCAGAGAGAAGAAGGTATTTCTCCAAAACTTTGACTGTGACATCCCAACATTTAGATGTACTTTTTCAACCTTTGGATGTAATATCCTAACCTTTTGGCATCTTAATTATAAGATTTGGAAAAGTATTTTCCTTCCTGTTCATATTCCGTTCTCCTTGAGTCATAGAAACATTTCAGTAAAAGAAAATATTCTCCCAAAACAACAACAAAAATTATCGTCGAATGAAAATCTACATTCAATGAAATATAAACACGTATTATTATAAATATAAATGTATTGACATAAAAGCAGTTACAAACTGCGTGTCACCACGTGGAGGACAATAAAATAATGTACTCTCTGGAAACAAGCAAGGGACCATCCCATTAATTCCGGTCAACGACTCTAAGGCAGAGGAGGATTTTACATTTTAGCACACTCCTACATTAAAAATTACACTCCTATTAAAAACTGCATCACTAAAATATTAAAATTATCATGAATCCACAAGTTAATTATATAGTTCAGTATTTAATATTATCAATATATCCTCTTTAAAGTAGCTGATTTGCACCTAGAATGATTTTGAGCTTATTTATAATCCCGAATCCAATTTACACAAAACTCACCCTGTCACTAAAATACAAGAAATTGTTCTCTCTCCTTGAATTTAAAACATTTTTATAACTCGCACAGAGAAAGAATAAAGACACTTGAAAATCGTCCTTCACTTGAGCTCTCGGAGTCGTGAAGTTGCTCGCCTGTCATTCTTTCGTTTAATTCTTACCTTAAGATCAAAGCTAACACTTTTGCCACTCTAGCATCACTCTCTTTTTGTTCTCTCACTTTTTTAAAATTTATTTATTCGACCTTAAAGGTCTCCTTCTAAACATAGCAAGAAGCAAAACAAGGATCTCTTACATTGATTATCTCCTTTGCACTTTCCACACTTTACTACCCTACAGAACGCACCGTTCACCGTCCTCGCCACGTGGATGCACGTCCTTTTCTATTCCACACTTTCTCTTATTCCTGCAAATGCACATCGTACTTTTTAGCATAAAAAGACAAAAATACGAAATAAAATTCATTATACCTCGGCTTCAGGAACAGCTATCTCTGTCGTATCAAAGAAAGGAATATTTTTACGTATCGTCTGTTAAACATGAGTTTGTAGATGAAAACGGATTTTTAATACAACATTTTTCCCACGTACCTACACGTACCAGACGATATGTGGTAACTGTCGGTCAAGTGAAAATGGCGACGAGGCGGCAATTGAACCCGAGGTTCCTCCTCTGACCTCCAGTGTTGTCAACCACATCATCCCTTCGTCTTCCACAACTCAATGCTTTCCACAATTGTACATCATATGGGGATGTTTCTCAGGTCTTCCACGGTTAAGTCTAGGTGGAAATAGTGTACAGTTGTAGAAGGCGAACGGATGGTGTAGTGGTTAACACCCCTGCGACCAATGCAGGAGTCCCGGATTCGATTCCCGGCTCGTCGCCATTTTTACCTGTCTGAAAATTATGTGATACCTAATACGTTAGGAAATAAGCGTGGGTCCCTCCCGTAATTTTTATAAGTAGTAATGCAATACTTTATCTGTGTAAAATATTACTTACATTACGATTTGTTAATTAATTAGTAACATAAACTATTGAACAAATATAAAATATTTAAGGCTAGGAAAGTTAACATGACTTCTCCGTGATAATATCCTGGTTATGGATTACGACTAAGATTTTATCAATTTTATTTGAAGTTAATAAGCACGTACGCAATTTGAGCGTTGTTTAGTTCGTATAACAGGTCCTTCATATAATAAGACTTTGCGAAAAACTTTCTACATTTACCAACTTTGCTTTATTTTATTTTCCTTACTTCTCTTCCATCACAAACTCCTCTTGGCATGCCTTTCCCTTCAGCGTTTTCAGCCACTCAACATTCCTTCGCTCTTAGAACCCTTTCGAGATGTCGACCTCTAATTATTTAAAACGCCAAATTGGGAAATAATAGACCCTTTATTTAACGCGAGGCAATTTGCCGGAGCTCAGTTTAAAAACTTTCTTTTTTCTCTTCCTTCCTTCGTTCTTCCATTCGATTCTCCTCTCCTCGTTTTTATTACGTTCGCGAGATTGACTTTGGAAGCGCGTCAATCGCTTTTTACTCTTGAATTTTCCTGTTTGTAATTAGCAGCAGCAGTGGCGCTGCCAAGCGGTTAGGCGCCGACTCACGGGGTGGCAGATGGCGGCGGTGGCGGGATGCATCGGACCGCGCCATTAGAATCTCCGTAACACTAGAAGTTAGCACGCGGTGGCAGTTCGAGGTCGGGGTCTCCGCATGCACGAGGGAAATTGCCATTGCATAGGATGGGATGAAGAAAACGGTGGGGTGGAGGGAAAGGACTGACCACGAAATAGAATAAGTCATATATCACACTCCCAACATTCACAGAGTAGTGGAGAATATATTAATAATCTGGACTCTGATCGATTTGCGCTAAAAATTGGAAAATGCGCAGTAAAAAATTTCGAAATAAGCACTAAAATCCAATTAAATGCGCCAAAAATTCAAAAATGCACTAAAAAGGTTACGTATATATGTTACACTAAGAAAGTGTCAGGGTAACAGGTTAGTTGAATAATACCACTCAGTTTGTTCACACAGTCTAAGTCATATTTCAATAATTTAGATCAATTACAGTATTTTAACCCAAACCTTACAAGGTTCAAATAATAATCTTGAAAAGTATTCCTAAATATCCACTAATAAATTCAAATGATCACACAAAGTTAAAAAATGGTAGAAATCGATTCCTTTAATCGACAGCAAATCAGAAAAAAAATACGCAAAATCCGAGCATGGTAATCAATGCGATAAAACGGGAACCACTTCACTTTGTAATGTAATTTCAGTGTGTTAAGTACACTCAAGCTATAATGGATTTTTTTAATTATGTAGCTCATCCTCATAAGTGTTTACAATTACAATTAATTTCTATCTGACATTTTGTACCAATTTAAAAATAGAAAATCAATTCTGGTATTGCCCCATAAGAAAGCATTGGCTTGTGAGGACATTGGCAGAGAGTTTGGGGGAGAAACCCAAGTACGGAAGTATCACCAACGAACAAAGCAATTTGTTTCTATGAAGATAAAAAAAGATTAGTAAAATGTTACATATAATACCGTCATGAGCAAATTAAAAAAAGGTCATATTGTCCCACAACAGACCTCGAAGATGCCCAAGGTGATCACGGAAGGTAGAGCTCCGCAATTACTATGCTTCGACACAAGGTAGAGGAGACGTGGCCAGCACCTCGCTCCGGTCGGATTGACCCCCGGATAGACCCGGGAACTCACTTTACAACTGAGTAGGCAGTCTGAATGTTGAAGTGTGATAAAAAATCGTCACTCCATCGGGAATCGAACCCCGCCCACCCTGTCAGCAACACAGCGCTCGACTCACTAAGCCACGCTAATTCAAGAGTAATAGCAATGTTTTTTAAAATTTTCTATGCTGTATTTCATTGATTCCAAAAGGTTAGATTTAAAAGAAAAAAGTAATTAAAATGGCACTAGAAACTCGAATGTTGGACCGGACTGGTGTAATATTAATACATCAAAAAATACATTAAGTTGTAGTGTAGTGTACCCTGTCATAGATATACAGCATCATTTTTTCTGTATATTTTCGATTTTAAATAATAGATCTAAAAATTTAACTTGAAATAATTTTTATTACCTGGTGAAGGATTTTTTTACTAAATTTAAAATGTCGGTAAAAATTTATTGCTCAATATTAATGGCATTTCTGAAACAACTTTAAAAAAGAACTCTTTATTTTTAACCTTATGTTTATTTTCTAAACACGATTAAACAAAAATTGTGTACGCACAAAAAATGAAATATACATATTTCATGTAATTTTGTATCCTACATTATCTTCCCTCGTGATCTGTATTTTATTTTACATGTATATTCACCATTTTCTTGAAGTACATAAAACTTTCATGAATGAAGTATATAAATTTGTTTGTCAACACTGTTTAAAAAAGTCATTTAACCGAAAATAATTGGAGAAATACTTACAAAGGAGAAAAAACTATTCAGAAAAAACGAAGGTACTTTTAATTTCACGTGTTCAAAAACTTAAGTGATTACTTTTTTATTGATTTTCAACCTCCATTGTCGTCCTAAGATTACTTTCGAAAATGAAATTAAGATTGAACAGAGATATGAGTTCCTTAAAAACTTTGTAAAATTTCTTTTAAAACTTTGATGAGTTACTTCTCTCATTAAATGAGAAAGGGAAATGAAAAACAAAATTGCCATATTCCGAGAGAACTTCAAACACACAACGCGGAGACGACGTGAATATTTATGACGTCAGAAAGAAAAGTCGGCATTCAGATAATGAGGCGAGATGAATAAAAAATTACTCCCTTCAGGAGAAGGCTATGATAAGGAAACATGACTGTCACAATGTGCTTCAATATCACCATAAAAGAGCAAAAAACACACTGGACGTCAGAACAGGAACACTTTGAGTTTTATAAGCAAAGAAGATACTGTGGATGTTGAGAATGAAGGAAATTATACCAACAATTCCATTTACCAAAACATGCCACAATTTTTTGGCCTTATTTCTCTCATGGATATTTGACATCATTCAAGAATTTCTCCATCATCCGAATTCGTTGAAGAAAAAGAATGATAATTGAACGAATGGCAAATACAAGTACTGTGTTTTCATCATTTGATTTATATGGTGCGTTTTACTTTCCTTTATACACACATATTTGATCGGACAATTTGGAATTTTGAAAAATTGGTTTTGGACAAAGACCGATCCCGGATTTTTGGAGGTGGGGAACGACGTACTTCTCCGATTTTTCGGGTGATCTGCGAGTACGAAAAAATTGGAAATTTCTATGCAAAATCATGCAATTTTAATGTATTTTACAGTTATTTTACTGTCCAATGAGAATAATAACATGCGAATCAGACATAATTTATTTTTCTTCATAATGCAATAAACAGGTTTTTCACTTAATTTGGAACAGTCTCTAGCCCGGAAGCCCCGCAACCATAATCAATTAATGACTTCAGATAATCGGATTTCTTTGGTTTGAAAAGAGGGTGAGAAAAATATTAGACATCGAAGATGAGCGAATCAGACATTATATCTACAATGTACCATCAATTCGATTTATATCGAATTTCTCGAATTTTTGTTGTTGTGTATTGGTACCACTGAGATAAGATAGTGGGAGGAGAAGGTGGGGTGAACGGGAGAGATCTGTTCTGAACGCTCAAGTGTCGAGTCGTTTAATGAACGCGGAAGAATCAAGTAATTAGTGTCTCATTCCGCGATGAGAACAACGTTAAGACTTCCCTGTATGAGGAACAGAGGACAACTAGTCAAAGATGGACGATGTGGATGAGTCTGCTGCTCGAAACATCGCGTGAGGCGCGGCGAGTCGGCCGCCGGGCTCCAGTATGTGCGCAGTTCTGCGCCAGGGCTAACGAGGCTGCAGGTGTGAAATATCTAGGGGCGAAGGCTACCCCACTGAACTCGAAGACTGAAAGAAACATATGACGTTTTAATTACACTTAGTATTCAGAATTCTCCAAATTAATATTAAAGATTTTTTTTTGGGTAAGTTAATTATTAAATGCGCAGAAAGTGCGGGTACATGATTTCCTTTTTTCATTTTTTTTTTTTTTTTGTGATTGTAAATTTTAAGTAACCAATAAGTAATAAGGGTCACAATAATTAAAATGATACAACGAATTCATCCGTAATCAATCGTATTCGATACGAGCGAAAGTAAATAACCGAGTGAGGAGCGAGAGGAATGCAATAAAAGAGAGAAAGTGGAAGACGCGAGAACTCGTATCTGCCAGGTGATGAAGATCTACGAAGTATCCTCAGACGGAGGAAAATTTGACGACCTCCCCGCAGCGAAAAGGAAGGAGCCTTTATGTGTGATAAGAAGTCGTAAAGGTTTCCGGTCGTCAAAGGGAGAGCGGTGATCGATTCAGCACGAAAGAGCAAATGGTTCGGTTGTGGTTTTGTCCGACACTGTGATACAGAAATAACGGGCTGAGTATTGGCATCATGCGATTCATAAGGAGAGAAAAAAAGCGTTATATCTGAAATCGACTGCGCGTTTCTCCCGTTGAGAGCGACTCGAAAGATGAAAAACGCTTTCCGCCATCAGCTGCCGCATATGCTACCAGAGTCCTTTTGTTGGAACGTTACGCAAGAAAAAGACACGCGTCTGAGTTCACAGAATGATATGATAGAGAAAGAAATATATACTCCGTGAGTAAAAGAGATTAATTACACCTGAAAAAAGTGTATTAAATAATGGAATAACACATATCTATTTCATTTTATTTTCAACCATATTCCCTGGTAGCAAACGCTTACAATTTCTAGAGATGTCCATATATATAAACACATTACCTGCCGAAATTACGTTAATTCGTCTTTATTGGCGCAATTAAGTAATTTGAACGTAGGATTATTCCCATATTTAATTTTGATTTTATCACTTTATTACTTCATTAATCAAGGAACCTTCACGCATGTTATTGTTATTAACTGTGAATAAATTGACTCCATTCATTATACAAACGCAATATTTAGAAAAAGTACAAATTACCTCATAGCGTTTGGACCTTGGGTGCGGGTCATCATCGGATGTTACATACAAGTAACAATCATTGTTTTAGCTAGTATCATTACATGACCCTCCATTTCCAGAGTTCGGTTCAGGGATTTTCTCGTGGGATATTATCTATAATTTGTATTGGAGTGTAATGCTGCGAGGTTTACAAAAATTCAAATACAATAGATATTCGTAAAATGGATTTCTTATTAGGTGAAAATTACTATTGTTGTAATGAAGAAAACGTGTAAATTTACATTGAATCAATCATCAGAACTATAATATCCTGGTTCATGTGTGTGACTTATATTTATTGGTGTGAAAAAATATTAATTTCTGCGAGGTTTGCTACTTATTCCTTCAGTTAATAATTGACAGAGGTTGTAAAGTGTTCATTGAACAAGACTTATTTTCAGATAAAAATTATTTTTCTTTATTATTATTTCTTTTTGATGCTCCGTTATAAGCTACACATGTTGGTAAAGGGATTTTTTATGATGGGTTCTACTTTATTTGATGTTTGTGTTCAAATATTCATGAACCATCGGCGAATTTAAAAAAATGGTATGTGAGAAAAGCTGAATTAAGGTAAAATAATTCAAAGATTTGTATGTTTTTAAAAGTTATTTTATTGTTTGTTTGTGTTTTTCATGTAAAATGAAAGTTGTGTATTTGATGTATTACAGTGATATGAAAATACAGTGCCTAACCTATAATTACTGTGTGTTATTTTTGTGCCGCAAGTGTAACAATTCAAAGTGAGTGATATTACATATAGTGTATTGTGCTAGGTGTGTATTGGAAATTAATATCTCATTACTATCTGAAAAATATAATGTTCCCATAACCTCTCAGCACCAAACATGTTCTGTAAAGTCACTTCTTTTGAGTTAGTCTTGCAGCAAAAAGATAGAGGTTATGTGGTACCTCCATGAACCCTGAATCATATTAAAGTACATTTATCACGTTGGTTCTACTGTAAATTACCCATAATGCCCGGTAATTCGAGTAGCAGATTCTCAGGATATAATATATAACGGTTAATGCTAATTAAAACATCAAAATCGTTTCATTTACAGACTCGTGCACGGCATATACCATACTTAATTTATGGCCATCCAATATATTATATTTTGCATATAAGCCAAGTGACCCTCGTGTTTTTTGCTACTAGGGTTTGAGATAAAATTATTTTTTCAGATTTACAAGAGTATTGAGAGACAAAATAAATAACAAACAATTATGGAATGTCCAAGGTCTGAAATCGAACTCACAATAAATGTACTAACTGCGCACTAATAACACAATACAACCTATATTCCCACCCGAGGCTTCCCTAACAAGATTATTGGGTTCATAAACCTTATACTCCACTGACACTGTATCTCAACAAAACGAACTGAATGACATGTATTTTTTTTATTAAGAGATACCACATTTCATTACAAGGTATAGGAAAATATACTGATTGAAGTATTACGTGTAATTCCTTACCAGTGAGCTCTAGGAAATAATCAGAAGACTCAAGTTGAAGTATCTAGTAGCTCTGGCATTTTCATCTCCCGAGCCCGTTTCTATACAAATAATTACATAGTAAATATCATTTCTGAAATGATTTTTTTTTCTGAAAGTGACGGAGTCAAAATTAATTACTTCGATATAGAGAAAATTCCATCATGCGTGATAAAAAAATATCCATCAAGAAGTATATTTTTTGCATAACGATCAAACTTACATTCCAAAGTTTGTAATAATTTCCATTCTATTGATTCAAAATTGACCAAATGTTGGAATATTAATGGTGCTCCATTTCCTGTTCAGAACCTAATTATGTCGAACTATCAGCGGGTTATCTTTCATAATAAGAAATGACACAAAATTTCGGCGAATGCTCAAAAACGCTGAAGGGAAGTTCTGATCTTGATCAAAAAACGAGTGAAATCTTGACACAGACTTGCATCCCCACCCTCAAAACGTCATTTTCTGCTCTCCCTTGACACATATCGCATGGATTGTCTGTTCTTTTCGTAATAAATGACTCATTTTATTGTGGCCTACTGGAAAATGATATTTTTGTTTCGGTACAAAGATGTGTTCGGCCCATGCATTTCAGAGAAGACCAAATTGATCAAAGAGCGGAACTGGAAAATGCTTCAACATCTTCAAACACCTGCGTAATGGAATATACTCACACATCAATGTTAATACTCACAGGAGTAGAGGAGTAGAGAAGCCTGGAACTGTGCGTAGAGAAACTTGGCGTAAACACGTCGTAAAAACCATCAGCGAGACCTCTTCCCTACACTGTACCGAGTCACAAGAGGTGACTGAAGCATCGGATAGGGGGCTATTCAGAGGGCGGACAGCAACAGTGCATATCGAAGCACTCCCAGAACGGGTACCTCCCCTCTCCCCCTACCCACCCTTCTAATCCGCAAAAGTAGACGCATTAAAACTCGCGTGTTCGGACCATCGCAACGTCCTGCATCCCAAACTCCCTGAAGAGGGAAGAGAGAGAGAGAGATTTGGGATCTACACTTCGAGTACGGGCTTAAGCGGAAACGGGAAAGGGTGGGATTACGAGAAAGGAGGCCAGAAGAGGGGGGAGGGGAAGGGAGGGATGAATCGATTGCAACGATTCCGGCACCTCTCGAAACATGTGAGCAGCAAACTGCGGCGTTCCTCGCGCCGATCACAGAAATAAAAAAAGAAGCCAAAAAGGAGAGGAAGAGAAATGGGGGTTGCAAGGAGAAATTGACTTTCCGCACCAAAACAGCATGTAATTCAAGGAAATTACTTAAAGTAACCCTCATAAATCTTCGTCTTTTCGAAGGATCCTTACGATTTGGTTCCCCGAGGTAATGTGTTGATTTCGTCTTTCATTCCAGGTTTGACTCCTCTGGCAACACAATATTCAATATGTTTTGAAGATGTATGAGCATGTGCAGGATCAAGAAAAAATAATTGGAAACAAAATCCCGGATTTTACACATCACCATCATTCGGCATCTGCGACACTGGTAGAGGGTCCTAACACTGATAAGAAAGGAGAGAATAGACGTGGTAATTTAATTTCTCCACCACGACTCATCGAGTATTGTTCTGATTACCTGCATATTGATATTATTATTATTATTATGAAACATGTGGCATATCGCCTTTTTTATTACTTAAGTTTTTGATCATGTCAAAATTTGGTCAGAACTTAGTTTTATTTTACATGAACTAAATTTACTACCGCTATTTAATTTACAATTATAGAGATGAGAGATACGAAATTGGTGTACAAATCATTATACAAATGAGCGTAAACAAATTTTGAACCGAATCGTTTACTTTGAATCTGTCAATTAGAATGTTCCAAATGAACGGGAAAACGAAAATTCTACCAAAGTGTACATTTTCGAATACCATTAAAAAGACAGACCACAGCGAAACTCGTCAAACATCGTCTCTCTCTAACTACTCTTTGAGCACTAATGTCTCATTTCGTGACCCACTGGTTCGCTTATGACACGCAGGACCATTCATTGGTATTTTGTGTCTCACATTTCTCTTTGATCACGGGCAGACAGACATCCAACGCGTAGCAACAGCAACAGAGACCCTACACGAGTCTATTTCGTCGGTCCAGAGACGACTCCGTGGCGCTAGACCCCTTCCGGTGGCGTAGGTGGTAGCGTTCTAGCTCATCAAGTCATACCGGGTTCAATTCCCGGTGGGGCCTGAACAAAGTGTAGCTTTTCGCATTAATATCCCAGTTCATATAGCCGTGACTACTGAAAAGCAAACCTTGATCCCTCTATCCAGCTCCACCTAGTATCAAGGACTCTTAACTAAAACTAACTACTCCAACTAACCCCTCCACGTGGACTAAGTTGTCGGTAAACGCAGCTAAGCGGCCCACCTATACTAATACCATTCTACCCTCCTACCTCATATCGCTCCATGTAGATAAGCTTCAATAGCACGCTACATTTCCCATTTACAAATACAACAATACAAAAAAAGATAAGGACAGTTCAAAACACAGCGCGGAGAGGGAACTGATGAATTTCTGATGAGCGGAAGCCGAAAAGACGTTTCAACAATGATGAAGACAAGGTTTATACGGTAAAGTTATGAGCACACAATACATTCGTTACGAATACTCGAGACCCGCGTCGCCGCGATTTCTGATATTTTTATTACAATTTTCTTTCTTTGAAAACCCCATCGTTATCTACTCAAATCGTGGTTTACAAATAATAATGGTTTTACAGTGCTCATAGTCACAAGAAGCGTTGACCAACTTGCGGCCCGCGAGTACATTTTACATCAAATTTTTTCGATAAACTTCGTGTTATAAATCTAAGCTGTAAGGATAATATTTAACGTGACAAATTAATATCAAATGAGACAAAATGGAAAATTATGTTCAAAATCACCCCATCATACATTTCAATATGAAAATATTTTACTGTAATGCTAAATATTAAAATGCTTTTTTTAAAATAAAGAAACATACTTTTTAATATTTCCAGTCTTAAATATTACGAGTATAAATTTGTCGATGAGAATCAAAATATCACGTGACAAGTAAATAAATATTTCTTGTCATTAATTTCATTCGTCGGTAGCGCTTTGCAATCACCATCCCGTGCCGGCCCGTTCGATCGAAACTGGATAGAAAATGACCCGCGGACTAAGGTAAGTTGGACATCGCGGGTCACAAGTATCCCTAAAGCTCTGCTCATACCAAAATTAACATTATGAAATATTTTTATATGAAACCATTAACTTCTTAAATGAAATATTCTTAAAAATTCAGAGAAATACGAAGAAAATGTTAATATTTCTAATATTTTTCTTTTTCGAAAATTATGACAAAATTTGTCCTTTCAGTACAAGTGTGATTTTCTTTTTTTTTTGGGGGGGGGGGGGCTTTTAAAAAAGTACATCTGTGAAAATCACATCAACGTGCAGTGAGTCATTTGGGGAGATTGCGAGCAAAGATATTCAAACTTACAGCTTTACAAGAAGAGTTACAAAGTCTGCTAACACTAAGTAAAAAACTACGCGGATCTTTACTAGCTGACAAGAAAAATCGAGCTATAAAAATATCTGTAAGAATTCCCTACCGTGTGTTCGTTCTCTGTGAACAACAACTCGAAAGATTCTGAAATAATATTATTTGCTCGTTATACACAAATATCTTCCAATATGCTGCCCCAAACAAAATAAATCTGCGGCCAATATTAAAGTTGGGGTAGCTCATTAGTTGAGAAAAAAAACAACATCTGAAAACGTAAGTTTCAGGTAATGCGTGTTAATTATTTTCTCTTGCTTTCGAAGCAATGTTAATAAACGTGACGCAAACTTATTAAGTCCTGATACTCCAGATATACACGCACGGCTGAGAATTCACTTCACACAGACCTTAATGAAGATAGCACACAAATGTTTGGAATTTACAAAATATACATTTTTTGTTGTGATACTTCTGATACAAAAGAGAAAAACAGTTAAGCAAAAAAAAAAAATTAAAGCAATTATAGGTTATAATTTACGAACATTTCCATTCCCTTGCTATCATTTAGACAACAAAACACACACATAGGAGCAGTCTATAAAATACAGCGAGGTACATTCTTACAACCAGTTCAGGAAATATTATTTTTTATCTGAATAAATTTTTGCTTAGTTTTTTTCAAAATACCTTTTTTCTTAGTCTTACAGAGGAGTAAAACACAGGTTTTATTACCAACACTATGTATGCATTTATTACATACTTTCCCTAGTTCTTGAAGACAAAATTCTCGGAGACAGTAGATCATCTAAGAAGAATAAGATAAATAAAAATTGTAAAAATTATGAATAATACTTCAAATATTACAATATATAACAGATAAGAAATCCACTGACGTATTAAGAGTTAATTGAATAAAAAATATAAGTACATTTAATCAAACAATGACATTTAGATTAATTAGAACACATTCTCACTATCATTTACAAATACGATCAGAGAAGGGATTTCAATTTACTTACTTGGTCAGTTGAAATCAACAATCATTTAATTAGTATATATTATTACTCGTAATAATATATATTTGCGTGATCTTTCTATATGCATCTAGACATTTTTAACTGATGTAGTTGTTCATCTCTCATAAAATATGTATCTTTGTGTTTCTTTAACTCATTTTTTAACGTAAATCTTGTATTGAATACCAAACGAATAATAAAAACCAAAGGATTTTTACTCATAGAGCAAAAACGTCCTGTGCTTTTGTATAGATAGTTTCGAATCTTGTTCCACATTTCAAATTAGTCATTATCTATTTTCGAATAACTGTCCTTATTTAAACACACAAAACAAACAAAAACATTAAAAACATACAATGTGGCTGAGACGGGTTTTCAATTACTCAAATTAAAACACGTTTCCAGTTTTATAATAAAACGTAAAACGTTTTCCCCTGACGTTGGTTTCAATAACGTGCCTCATGCGGGAAACAGTTCATGATTTTTTTAAATGAACACATTTTTTCTAAATATGTGTGCAAATATTCCTTTCTCTCGTTGCATCGAATACACAGACACTCATGGGAAACAATACGATACGCGATTCATTTTCACTCCACAAAAATAACAAGAATATATTCAATTTCATACTTGAATTTTTTAATACAAAGACATATTTCTATATTTGAATTTTTTGAGAGAATTATTATCACTCAACCGCGTAAATGATTGTTGATTTCAACTGACCAAATAAGTAAAGTGAAATCCCTTCTCTGATCGAATTTGTAAATGATAGTGAGAATGTGTTCTAATTAAACTAAATGTCATTGTTTGATTAAATGTACTTATATTTTTTATTCAATTAACTCTTAATACGTCAATGAATTTCTTATCTATTATATACTGTAATATTCGAAGTATTATTCATAATTTTTACAATTTTTATTTATCTTGTTCTCCTTAGATGATCTACCTGCCTCCGAGAATTTGGTATTCAAGAACTAGGGAAAGTATGTAATAAATGCATACATAGTGTTGGTAATAAAATATGTGTTTCACTCCTCTGTAAGACTAAGAAAAAAGGTATTTTGAAAAAACTAAGCAAATACAATTGAAATTAATGACTCTGAGACATATCACCATAACGAACTATAATCTTTCCGCTTAGTCGTGATAGAGGATTAGGGGGTCTCTCGGAACTCAACTCACACTCCCGACGCACACGCCGAAATTTTTAAGTTTTTTAAAATCTACATAAAGTTCTAACAAATTTAAGTGCAAACGCGATCCGAAAACGAGTAAGAAAACCCATTTAAGGAACCGTTCATAAGTCACGTCATCAGTTTTTGACCGATTTCTAGACACTGGATATGAACATTATATTTATTTTTAGGAGTGTGTTGAAATGTTAAATCCACCTCTGCCTTGATCGGAATTGATGGGATGGCCCCATGCTTGCTTCCGGAGAGTTAATTAGTTTATTGTCCTCCACGGGGTCACACGCAGTTTGTAACGACTTTTCTGACAAAAAAGTTTATTTTGAAGCATTTGGGTTAAAATGGTAACTAAATGATTTTCTTAATGAACATAGTATTTAATACTTCTATTACATATATTACAAAAATATTACTGTTCATGCCTTGGGATGTTGCATTCCAACTTTTGGATGTGACATCTGAACTTTTGGATGTGACATCCCTACCTTATAGATTCCGAACTGTGAGGTTACGATGTCATATCCAAAAGTTTAAAGAAATCCTTTCCTTCATCAGTATTTGGATCTCACAACCAATTCTGGGCACTCATAACTACAGTATTTTCTGAGTATTTTGTTCAAACCTAACAGAAATAATTTCTCCGCTTCACCCATAGCCAGTGGCATATCAATGGGGGGGAGGCTAAGGGAACTATAGTTCTGCCCCCCCCCATTGGATCTGAACTCTCAACAGATAAAGACATACTTTGTCACTTTAAACAATTAATAAATTTTGTTAGTATTTAATATTGTCAATTGTTGATTATCTATTTGAGTTGATGCATTTTATTGAAAAAATGATATTTATAAAATTTATATGGTAAAACCAATATTTCAAACAGAAATGCTCGCCAAATCACTTCCCTTGACTACGGTCTAGATCCGCCATTACACATAGCCATGATACTTCAGGGTGTGTAGTGCAGGGTGACGGGGGCTGGGGGAGCATAGGGCAAGGTGCAGGATTTCTGGACCTCTCCAGATAGATAAGCAACCCAATCTCGTCACGGGGCAGCAGCGTAACGCCGAGACCCGACGGCGGTCCCTTTGAAGCAGTGTTTCCACGCATGCCGCGTTGTTCACAAACCTTCCCTCTTCATCGCGCCGACACTACGAGAAAAGAACTGCTTCTCAAAATGCGGTAGTATTCGTTTTCTCCTGCGCACGCTGCTTCCCTTCAGTTAAAACATACCGAAAAGACGTGACATGACACTGTTCTAACTCCCGACAGGTTTTGGGAGTTTCTGAGCTAGTGTATGCGATATGGTATGCATTTTAAAAGACGTTGATAGAATCAGTGATTTGAATCCGCGGCGGCGGAGATGAAAGGGCTTGTTTTCCTACATTCTCTTCCTCACTGTAACACTCATTCTCTCATTATTTGTCAAATCATGACGTACTTCCTGTTCTTCGTAGAATGTTGGTTGGGGGTTCGCTGGGATCGTCTCGAACAATTCAGGTATTTTTAAGGGCCATAACTATTATTTTTTCAATATTGTACACAATTCAAAACATTTCAAACTCAGAAAACAACGAGAAGAAACAAAATCCAAATTTGGAAAGTTTGAAAAAAAAATTTTTACAAATTACTCATAGAATAAATCTGACCACATACAAAAAGTAACAGATTAAATCTATTATTTTTATGTTTAATTTTGGTTCCCCGAATTCTGTTTGTTATGTATAAAAGTAATTGTGTTTTACAAAATTAAAAATATATCTGTGTACGGCTGTATGTTGAAAGAACATTGAGGAAAAGAATCTTTCAACAATGTTCTACGTATACAAATTATTTAAGCGAAACAAGCAACCAAAATAGAACGGAATACTTGTTCAAAAGATCTCCGTAATTAGACACAATTTATTTGCTATTAAATTAACAACTATTTCAGCGAGTAATTTTTGCCGAAACAGCCCGGCTTTCATTCCCTGCAGACCCTTCTCAGAGATTCATCAGTCGCCTCTTCATCCTGAAATTGATTTCAATTTAATAATGCAGCCCGAGTGGAGGACGGTCTCGGAGGAATATTCGTCAACTAGCGCTCTTCACAACACGATCATCTCCTGCACCGCAAGCATACACGAACAGCATCCTCCTCCTCCTCCTCCACCTCTTCAGCATTTCCTCCTTTCGTCGGAGAACAACGAGGAATCCACCACTTCCGATCTGACCCACTCCCCCCTCTCCACCACTACCTCTTCTTCTTTCTCCTCCTCCATCTCCTTCTTCACCTCATCTATCTCCCCCTGCTCCTTCTTCTCCTCCCTCCTCCCCCACCACCCATCCTACTCTTCTTCCTCTTCAGAATTTCCTCCTTTCGTTGGAGCAGAACGACGACGACGACTCCACCACACTTCCGTTCTACCTCACTCCTTCGTCCCCCTCACTCTCTCACTTCGCGTGGCGTCGGAAGCGCTTAACTTTTAATCGCATGCGCACCATCGCGTCCTCAGCCTCGTCCCCATGCATCCTCAATCCCCGTCCCCGGCATCTCGACGTCGCCACAGGCGGTAATTCGTTAGTATAGGAGCAAATACGGTCGCCTCTCATGTGCCTTTGCTCGCAATTTGCGTGCAAATCGGTCGCCGACACTCACTCGGCGACGACGACGACGACGACGACGACTTCGTGCACAAGAAGAGGGATAGGGACACACTGCGAAGCGATGCAAGGATGGAACAAAGAGGGAAAGAGCAGCAAATGAACTCCCAATATTCTGACAGAGAAATAAAAAATAGAAAGAAGAAGTGGAGGTCGTTACAATTGAATTAATTATTGCTAATCATCGGGTTTTTATCGGAGATTCATAATCAATGCTGAACAGGAAAAGAAATCAAGTTATGACCTACAATTCCCCTTAAATACTATATAATATTTATCTTATCTTCCAGTTGAAAATAATATCTAATTTAATTTACTGATAAATGATATTATGTATTTAGTTTGACAAAATATCCACGTTAATGGATAAAATTCTTCATCTTTGTCTTTATGTTCACCATAAAAGATTTGTATTAAAAAATTAAATTACAAGAAATTTGCTCTTTGCCTGTATTTCCATCATGTCTTCATAAATAGTGGTAATATCACATTCAACGAATAATAGATACTTTGTAACAATACACACATAATTACAATTGCATATATTTTCAATTGTTTCTATTTAAAAAAATTATATTTTTTTTGTAGTTTGAAGCTTTATTCTGTGGCGTTACAACGTCTCGGAGAAGAAATTTCATTTATGAAAATAGCGATAAGAATAGGATAGACAAAAGGGGAACAACGACATGAGTGCGGGGACAACAATACCGTCGCCATTTTCTATCTTTTTCGCTGCGCAATTATTCTAGGTGTGAGTAACACATCGCGCATGCGCACACATTCGCTGTGGTGCGAAGGCGCGAAACGCCGGAGGTGCAAAAGCAGGTGCATCCAACAACACTTTTTTTCTCTCTCTTCCTCCCCCCACACATCTTTTTTTCTCTCTCTTCCTCCCCGCAACTCGGGATTTCTGTGAGGACTCATTGGGCCGTATAGTAATTAGGAGCAAGGGCTTGTCCTGCACGCTCCGTCGAGCTGACAAGAAGCGTTCGTTCCGCTCTCGGGGAATGTTTTGCGTAAAGGTAAACGATACACCTCGAGAATCGCTTTAAAGGAGAGGCGTAGTGGGGGGTTTGTAGGGGAAACGCAAATCGCGGAAGAGTGGGATTCCCCGAAGAAGTGATGCGGAAGGTTGACTTCACTTGTCACCACTCGATTTACATTTGTTCCTAAGAGAAACTACGTGGAAGTAATCCCGGTTTTATCCTACGCCGCAGGAAAGGATACGATATATTTTCCTTCTACTCACTGACGGAATAACGTATTATCTTTTTCTTGATGAATATCGAATTAGAGATTTATTCTTCCAGCTTAAATATGATGGATATTATTACTTCACAAGTTCATTCCTCGTGATCAAACCCAAAAAAGAAGAAAAAACATTAAGTAAACAAATGTTAAAGCTATCTAAAGATTTGGTTTCTTGCTGTATCTAGAAGGTCGCCCAGATTACTCGACAAAACTTAATGATAAATTAAAAGTTATTGTTCCAATTATTTGTTCAATTCACATTAGTTACCAAATGATAAACCATAAATTTTCCTCACTGAATATTTTAAACGCAAAAAAATAAAAATTTCGGAGTGGGGGCCACAGAGCTCTCATTTAGCTCCAAGTCATGTTTGTTTTGCTTGTGTTGTTGAATAGTATCAATGGATGTATGTATCCTAAATCCCTCTCTGGATAAAGATTATCTATTTTTTGTGGCTCATTTTCCTTTTTATTGCGTGATTAAAATCGCAATCCAATACGTTACAGTAAAAATGTTTTAGGTAATACGGAAACATTGTGAAATATGTGTTGATGATTTTTTCAAAAAACGAATGAAATTCCGAATACGAGGTGCAAAACCATCGTCACGCACACAAAGATCGACTGAGAGATCTGTACCATTTGCGAAGAAAGTGATGGTATACATTACGGTATGAATTATAAAAAAAAAAGAGTTTAAAATTCTGTGTCCTCGTATAACTCACGTTCCGGTTAACCGCCGCCGTATTTCAAAGAGACGACTGGAGGATGTCTGTGCCCTGGAGATCAGACTGGGCCCATTAGTCAAGCAAGCAGCCACGTCGTTCAGCATGTCTCTCTACGAAATACGAGCACCTCTCGCAAAGGAACGAGCTCTGTTTATGGGACAGGGGAACGTTCTCTTTGCACGGCCCTCCACAATTCCTTACGTTGCTTCGGAGTATCGACGCATATTTATTGGTGTTCTGCTCTTGTCAATCGACGTGACAACAGGAAATTCGGTGATATTGTCAGAGAACGAGGAATAAAATGCTACGAAACCAATAATACGCACCAGGAGGCTGATTCTGTTGGATTTTGAAATCTGTGTTCACTAGACTGTCCAAATTCAATTTTACTCCGAAGATATATTACTCTGTAGTATACGTCACAAAATATTCCGATGGAAACAAGTTCTTTTATGGATTTACTATACTTTCAACCGTTACGAAAAAAATAAAAAAACCAATAGAAGGAAGAATTTTTTGTTACGTTTTGCGTTAAAACATTCGGTTTTTGAAGAAAATTGTCAGTTTATAATTTGTGAACTGACGTGAATCATTTTTTTTTCTTGTACATTCTACAAATGTTTCGTCTGATAACATTACTGTTTTTCGAAATAATGCTGCTCAAACTGTAGGCAGATTAACTATCCTCATTCCTATCCCAGAATCTAAACTATGGAGTGTTGGAGGCACAGGTTTGAGTTCCATTCCCACTTCCCAGTCAGAATACCTTACTGGATGAGGATGATAGGACGGTTGGTATTTCAACTCCAGTGAGATCATGATATCATTGCTTGGTTGATTGGTGCACTTCAAACCCACGAATAGGAGTCGATTTCCTGGTGGATGTCAGGTTACGATTAAACCATGAAAAAGTACTTTCATTCTTTCCGTACATACCACTCTCATTAGATGTGCGTGAATGTATCCAGATTCACCTATATATTGCTCCAGTAGAGTAGGGCAGATACTCAAAGAAATACAACGTGGCGTGTAGATGTTTATACCTCACAGTTAGGTGACCCTAGGGTTCGCGGATGATAGAACTCCGCAATTCTTGATCTCTGCACAAGTACGAGGGGACGAGGCCAGCATCTCGCTCTGGCCGGGGTGAGTCCGGGATAGACCCAGTACTTATTTTACAGCAGGCCGAGTAGGCCTGGGAATAAATCTGGACATTAATGTATGACAAAAAAGTCCACACTTTATCAAGGATTTGATCGCGGTCTCCCAGTTAGTAACTCAACACTTTAAACTCGAGTAGCTGTAGTAAAAGTGAAATGAGTTTAGTGGATGAGAAAGAAATTATGATAAAAAGTACGTCACAGCACTCAGTGGAATTTCCAACCCACTTCTACAATGTAATCTGCAATACTGTAATATCTACATGTGACCATTTCAGTAGATAACTACCTTCAATATATACTCGTGGATCACATTCAGCAAGCACTCTCATGATGAGCTAATAAAACCCAAACGCGATCCCGTCTTTATTACCTGCGCTGTGCCTCATTACATTACTATTCGAAACACTCAAATATTGAGAAATATCATCCATCAGACATCCAGTTCAATCTGAACATCTACGCTAAGTCAACCAGGGTTCACTGAATAAACTGGTGATTGATCGACTGGACCAAAGCATCCTGAGAGTCAACTTCACCTGTCAGTTCAAGCATTGACGACATAGATCTTAGGTTGTAACCATGGGAACACATGTTTATCTCCTATAATAATTCAAATGTTTTAATGAAGCATTTTCTCTTGTCGCACCAGTGTTCCATAGCAAACTTCCATACTTACGTCACAATCTCGAACTTGAATTGTAAGATCACGAACTCACCTGAAACAAAAAGTGAAAGAGGTTAATAAAAGTTTATAACATGAAACCAAACAATAAAAAAAATAATAAAATTTATTAAAATTTACAACTTAGAACATGACGCACATCGTCTTAACATTTCTGAAGAAACAATGAAGTATCATCTAAAAAGCAAATTTAACAAAATGCAACAATGATTAGTTAAATGAAAGTTAAGATTTAAATTTTCCCCAATCCAAAAATTTTATTTTGCTCCGTTTTAAATTAAGTTAAATATATTGTAATTAAAATATTATAAATAATATAAAATATATTGTAATTAATGCATTCTGAATAAGGATCAAAATTCTACGTACACATCAGGCATATTTTACGAATTTGTGAACCTGCAGAAACGTTTTTGCCATAAAGATACAATTTTTCAATCAATATATGAATAGCGTCTCTAATTGCTATTCCGTTCCTGTATCCCAGCTACCCAGAGAAAATATTGTTTGCAGCAATTGTTTTGCTTCAATTCCTAAATTCAATTTGTTACGTAGTTTTCCTATTACTCGGTAGAAAAATAAATTTCGTACAGAATACACAATGAAAGACATCGTAACGTTGACGGGTGCTTTCAATACATCTACTTACAAAAATAATCTTAACGAGAGAATGTGTCACTGAGGGATTATTTTTATTTTCATTAAATAGACACATTTTATTTATTATACACACAAAAACTTTATTATACGGGTATTTTTTAAATTTTATAACAATTTGAGCAATAAATTTTAGTATTCTAAATACTAATTTTGTATTTTTATAGAAATCATTGAATGGAGGATTCAACAGTTGATGAGTGAGTGCGCCATTTATTTATATATTATATTTCAATGTTTATTTCGAAAATCTGCTGCGAAGCATTTTCTGGCAGAAATGTCCAGAACAGAAGAGACGCAGGGCAGTAGTGAGAGGGGAGTGGCAGCTTCCATGTCAGGGAGATATGGGGGCGGAGCAAGTGCGGCAGTGACAGAAGTGGGGGGGTGGAGAGCATTTTCTTACGTGACGTGCTCATCGATCGCCCGGTGGCTGTCGTCGCCTCACCACCAGTGAGAGAGAGAGAGGGAAGGAGAGACAGACCTCCTCCACTCATATCTCCCTGGTGGCTGCACAGACGGTGAAGGGAAAGGGTAGAGGGTGTTGGGGAGGGGTAGAGAGTGTCAAGGGAAGAGTAATATCCGCAGTGCTTCGTCCCACCCCACCCCCATTCTCCACCTACGCCATGATAAACGACGGACCGACTGTCCGGTGGAGGAGACGAAGAGAGTGGGCGGTTGCTTGCATGAGGATGGGTTGTGGGAAATCTCCACCACAGCATTTGCTGCTCGAGTAGGGATTACACCAACTAACTCGAACGCATATGCATAATAAAGAATGAAATACATTTACATAATGAATGTGGTTAACAGGTAATTACTCATTCGAGGAAGAATTTGCTTTTCTTCACAAGTTGAGTCTGAACATGTGTTGTAAAAACATCGGAGAAAACCCGAGAGGATGGGACAGAACTTTCTCAAGAACCAATACCCAAAGAAATCATGACATAAAAAAATAAAATAAAACAAAAAACGTTAAATTATAGCTTAAATCTCTTGTTATCAATATTTAACAACTCAATGCTCAGTAATACGTTCTCCAGAGTCCTGATGTATGAAGATTTATATGTGATTCGAATAATTGTTTATGCATGTGAGTGATCTTAGATAAAACTTACGTTGATTTTGACCCGCGGCCAAAAAAGGTTGCCGACCCCTGCTATAAGGGGTCATCCATAAATTACGCAACGCATCCTTTGGGTAAGAGGTGTTTATGTTACACAGCTGTATTAAGACGAGGTCAGGGGGTGGTAGTCCTTACGTTGAGCAACGCTGTTTTACACGGTACTTTCTAACCTTAACGTTTGTCACTAATCCACGTCCTCAACCGCTTAATGAGAGAATAGAGCAATTCGAAACAAACAATTCAGTTACTGTGCCAAAATTTACCCCCAAATTTCAGGGAAAGCAGCAAGAACAGCGAGAGTATTAAAGGTGAGTTATGGAAGGGTGAGAAGTTGTTAAAAAAATTAGTAACATTGACTTTACATAATTTATAAACGACTCCTATAATATCAATTTTGAGATGATTCATTACCCGATATTTTAAGCGAATAAATTACTAATTGTTTTTAAAGTAATAGGGTGATACACTATAACAGGGGACGGCAACCTTTTTTGGCCGCGGGTCAAAATCAACCAAAATGTGGGTATTAAAGAGACGTTTGGGTCAGAGATATTTTCGACATGGATGTTATATACCTAAACATTTTTGAGTATAAGATCCATGGTAATCGAACTAAAATGTTGTTCTTAGTATCTATTTTCAATTTTTTTAATTCTCAAAATGTTTGTTTCATATTTATGTTTTATAATTTATTTTTATATATTATACTTTATTTTCGGAACTAAATGAAATTATCAAATGGGTCACTCGGTAACCCTCGGGTCATAGGTTGCCGACCCCTGCACTATAACATTTCATTTAAAACAAGAAGTAAAAAAAAAATATTGTCTTAATCAAATAACAAGTTCCATTTCAGAGTAGCAATACGAATAATTTCACGGCAAACGCATAGTCGTGAGTTGGGAGTCCGCGTCCTCCGATGCGATACATTGTCCTCCTTTCTCTGCACCCCCCCCCCTCTCACCCGATCTCCTTCATTTCCTTCTAAATATTTTCCACCATCCACCCCCACCCCCGGCGCACTCGCAATGGCGTCGGGGAACGCGAGCGAAAGCCGGCGTCGCGCCTATAGCGTTGGGGATGAAGAAGAGGGAACCGNGGGGGTGTAGCTCGCGTCTGATGAACGGCAAGGCGTCGTCCCAAATACCCGCGTCCGCTCCGAAAAAAAAAAATCCTTCCCTTCTCTCGTTGCAGTTGTATATCGTTTAGAAAATTCCTCTCACAAATCTTGGAGGAGCCGGGGTGGCTGGGAGCTATGCCATTGGAAGCGATGTGACCATCGGGTCGGGCGTATTTGCCGTTACTACCACGACGCCGCGCCGCGCCGTACCAACACCTCCTCTTCTCTTATTCAAAACAATCGAAAGGAAAAAAATAGCGATTGCCTTCGCTGCGTTCGACCGTTTGTCACGTGTTGTGGGCTCCGCGCGAACAAAATCCGGGGTAAGTGTCCCGCTTCATTTTCCGAATTCAATGTGTAACACAGCTCTTTATCACGACGCTACGAAAGTTTCTAGATTTCATATAATTATTCACATATAATATGGAGTATATTAATCTCACAGAATAATTTTAAAAAAATTTGTCAAAATAATTCACAATTATTCACCGTGAGATTTTTGATAGAACCATTTCTGTCCCTTTCGAGTTTGCTAGTCTATACGCTAACGATTATCTACAAGTCAGTGAATCTGGGCCGAAGTCGACAGACATTTATCCACACCACGTATTTTACGTACACTTCACTTATTCTCTACAAAGAAATTTCGTAGTTTATATTCTTTATTCCAGGATTCAGTATTTCCATAAAAAATGTCTACGTTAATTATAAATGGAATTCTTTATTCTATTCATGTTGCATCATTATTTCATTACCGAATATTAAGTTATTACTGTCGAGCCAAGATTCTCGTACGTCCATCATACTAAAGGAAGTCTCAATTTGTTTTGTATCGTTATATATGGCGTGCGTTATCAAATGAAGTAAAACCTGCCAATCACCCATGAAATCCAACAACATCGTGTAGTTTTAAAAGCACACGTGATCTCAGTTTTTCTCTCTTATTCCATCGTAAATTGGTGTCTCGCAAATATTTTCAGTAAATGGCGATGTAAGTAAAGACATAATTCAAGTCACGACATTATAATTTCTCTCTCAGTTATTTAAGGATTGATCTTTTTTTAAAAAAAAATTCGAAGTAAATTGCAAAATCAATATTTTTTTCCCTGGTGGATATGGGAATTTATTCTCACTCGAATTTATCGGTATCTATAATCAAAGGAGTTATTGAAATAAACTTACACATGATGAAACATATGATTTTGTTGTTATTATTATAGATCACTCTTCAAAATTTCAAAATAAACATTCGGGTCAGTTTCCGTTACTTAACACGTCCCGAAAACCAAAACCAAATTTAAATTACTTGCTCTACCCATACAAATCAAACATAAGATTTTTATTGTTACCATTATGTAACATTAATAAAAATATTGAAAAAGAATGTTACAAATAAATTTATTATTACCCAATAAAGAATAGATTTATCAATATTTGATACACATCGTTTCATTTTTTCAAAGATCACAAGAATTATACCATTTATCAACCCTAGCTTTATTTCCAGAAAAATACCTAGACTCCATTTCAATTAAACTGGTCACTCATAATTTATTGTTCAAAATTGAGCGATTAACAACATACCTGAAATGTTAAAACTGAAAAGAAATCCAGAAGTGAATTTAAGGGTTTTTAATTTTACTGCTCTGGAAACATTTATGAGTCGAATACAGG
>NNCF01128625.1:394508-407528 GCA_002313205.1 Laupala kohalensis
AATTATTTAATTAGATTATTCATAAGACGTTAATTATTGTAGAATCTCATAATATCATTTCAGGATCAGGAACATTTATTACATTCTTCTCCATTCCCCGCGTTTTCTTTTTCAGTACTGACGCATAAATCCAGAAAACGTCACACGTTATATACTCCACACACTTCAAACACTCGCCCTTTAAGACATTAAAATTCATAATCTGGCACCGATTCTAAAAGCAAAATCGTCTCTCGTCACTACAAATTCATTGCACGTGCTTTCATCTGTTCGCCGAAGCTTCTAATCTCGAGATGAATAGATAATCCTCGAATCCTTTCAGTATTCTCGCCAATGTTTTCCCTCACGTTTACACTTTTTACACCCTGTCTTTTGAACAACGAACGGGATTGGAGTCAAAGGCAGGGTTGGCCAACCCACACGGACAACACAAATTCTTCCCTAACACTAGAGACAAATATCTTGCAGAGTACGTACGAATTCATCAAGTTGTTCGTTCCATCTTATTTCGTTGCATTAAATAAATTCTTGTGTTTAGACAATGTATGTATGAACTAGACCGACGTTTCGACAGGAACGTTATCTTCCTCACGACTTAGTTTACTATTCCAACAAAATTCCTCCATCATCATCTGATACAAAAGCAACAAAAACTATTCTATCACTCATCAACTGGTTGATGTGAGTTGATGATGAGAGAAATCCCTCCAACTACCATTTTATCAGTCATCATTTCACATCAACCAGTCGGTGAGTGATAGAATAGTTTTTGTTGTTTTTTTATATGATGATGATAGAGATGAAGTTAGATGGTGGAAGGTCAGTTAAACCGTGAGGAAGGTAGCGTTCGCTGTTCAAACGTCGGCCTAATTAATAAATATATTGGGTAAACGCAAGAATTTATTTTTACATTTCATCATCATAGGGAAATAATTCACTCAAAAATGTCAAATGTCTGAATGTATGAGGAGACAGTTCGCTCAAAGAAAGAAAACAAGGGACCATCCCAACATTTAGCAAAATCTCTTTCGAGAAAAGTAACCATACATTTTGCTTCACGAGAAATAATAAACAAGACATATTTAAATGTATATAAAAACAATTATTCTTTTAAAATTTCAAAACCAAGAATTTCGAAACTATAGCATTTCGCATAGCAAAGAAATATTGCAATGCTAAAAGAAATCTTAACATAAATGAAACGCTTCATACTATGATCGTGAATCCTATGCGACAAATTCAAGCAATATCGCAGTATTATACATTCAGAGTTTCGCTAAATTTGAACAAAATGAGGCGAAGTGGTAGACGACGTAAATAGACGAACTGACAATCCACCATTATTCCAAACGCGACTACGTTGCCAACAGAACAGCGATGAACTTTAAATCGTGTATTTCTTCCAGGGAAAATATTCCCGAATTTCGTCAGCGCCAGCGCGCGGTGACTGGGATCTGTCCTGATTCCCAGAGCGTTACTTCACCCACTCCGCAACCACCGTCGACTAACGACAGCGACCCGTTCAGTGTTCACGATTCACTTTATGGACACTTTGAGTCTTCCGCTTGGGAACGATTCAGTTGCTACGGCACCGGGCGGATTCATAAACAAGCCAAGGCGAAATGGAACAAAGAGTTAGTACTTTTTATAACATTTTTTCCTCGGTGAGGTAAGAATCTTGATCGTTGAAACGACGCTCCGTTTTGTGCTTTGTGAAACAGTGCACGGAAATAATGCCTGAAAGTGTATCAACACTACTTGTACAGATCATTTAATTTATGTACAAAGTATATGTTACTCAAACGGAGAAGTGTTCGACATGAAATTCAATTGAGTCACAACTGCAACAACATGATTTATCCTTACTTGTAGAGAATATAAATGTTAAAGGGTCAGGAAGAACAACTTACATGGAACGTAAGAAATACTGTGATGAATCTATAACATTCAACTCGAAATTATTCATCAACGAACATATTCCAAACTTTTTAAAATGGTTTGTAATAATTTCATCGTTCGCTTTACTTATGACACAATAGTCAAAGGATTCACACTTATTACACAATTCATAAAGAATATCAATAAATTGAAAAAATATATAGTTCCACCAATATTCAATATGTATTATAACAGAAATTAAAGCTTTTTTTTCGCTGACTTAGGTAATATATTCACGATACGAATAAAAAACGAGACAAAATTGGTAGTAATAATTTTAAAAAATAATGCATTATTCATATTATGATTTTATTTTTACTATTTATTTTCTTTTGTTTTATTCTTAGTATGAATATGCTGTCTATGTATTCAAAAAAAAAGATTTTGTTTAATTATAATAAATAATGAAAATTGGTGAATCTATACAAAATATTTAAATTTATTGATTTTAATATACCAATCAATATGCTGCCAATTATCCCGTAATATAAAAAACTTATCAAAAAATATAGAAAAACATAAAAATAATGACTTCGTTTTACTTTTCACGACGGAAAACTATGAACTGCGTATTAGCTCAAATGATCCAGAAAATCGGAGAAAACCTTATATAAATCAATCGCTTCCTCTGAATTTCTCATAAGATCGCAGATGGGATCATAAACGTTTAATCCACATCGCAAAGGAACACACCCAGTGGTACTCTCTCGGAAGAAGCGTCAACAGATCGTCCGTGGGAGCGAGGTGAACTGAGATTTCGTTCCGCGCTACCTCCAGAGATCCTGGAGCATCTCACAGCGGCGGGTGGCAGGTGCTCCAGAGGGGTTGGTTGGTGGTGCATTGCACTCAAAGGGCCGTCTTTCTTTCCGAAGCCAATAACTCAGCGGAGGTTAACTGAAGCAGTCAAGATGGTGGCTTCGGCACGGAGGAGGAGACGGTAGAAGACTTACGAAACAGGAGGAAAGGGGGAGAAAGAAAAAAAAGAGAGATAGACATGAAGCGAAGCCAATGAAGCGTTTCCTACACGAATTTCCGATTATGAAGTTACGTAATAATTTCATTCAAATAGACACCTAAAAAATTCGGTTCACTTTTATTAACATCGAAAGACTCCTGTGGAAGAGTAAAAATACCGATACATATTTCAATTTTGAAATTTATTTATTTATTTAATTATGGAGACACTTTTTTACGTGGGCTGAGCCTCAGTCTTTGATGTCTGTTTTTTCTTCCACCGGCTCACATTTTTGAAGGAACAATCTTCCAACAGATGAGAAACAAGGAAAATGAAAACACAAGTTGTAAACCCCATCCGAGAGAGGGGTATCAAACTCACACTGTCCCTCTCTCGGTGCGTCATAAGTGAATGCGAAATATTTACACCGTCAACGTCAGTGGTTACCTGGTAAACAACACTTGATATAAGCTATTTTACCTTCGTGTCACTTATGTTAAGCACTAGGTATATTCATTTTCACCTTCGAATTACACTGTGTGCAAGGAAATCATTGAAAGCGGTTGATTTTTTTTTTTTTTTTGAGATCTCTTCGGATCTTTATGAATTGACTCCAGGAGAAGCTTTTTTTTCAAATTTTGGCAACGATGTCCAATGTCGTATGTATATTAATAATTTTGCTCCCCCAATAACTCACGAACCAATTGATGCATCGAAACCAAACTTGAGATATGACTTCGAATTTGCATACCGACTTCATTTACACACCGCGCTCCACTGCCTGTTTCTTAAAATTCAAAATATGCATAGAAGCATTTTGATTGGTCAGTAAATTCTGCGTACAGATTGCTAAACCGTACCAGGAGTCACCAAGTTTGCGTTCTAATTTTATTACTTCATTTTAGCATCCTCAAAAATTACTTCACGACTGAAATGACACTCTCTCCTACCACCACTCCCATTAAATAAAAACGAAGAAAAATTGCAGTAATTTTATTTTAATGAGGATAGTTCCACGTCCAGTAAGCAGTTTCTACACAAATCTTAATTGAGATTTGCGAGTGAACATTCGCTCCGAAAATAGAAAACATCGGCAAGCTCATTATGTTGCAATCAACCCCCACAACTGAACACGTAGACCACCCCTGATTTATAGACAAAATTGAAACACCTCTAGCAAACGATCTGCAAATAATTTATCACTGTCAATCTACATTAGTACGAGCAGACTGACTAACTAATGTTTGGGCAAATCGAATTACTGGAAATTTAACTGGTGCATTTATTACACTTGGATAACACGGGTGGAAATAAAGAGTTCGGAATCAAAATGTTACTCTGAATCAATTTATGTGTTACGTGTAGATTTAGAAAACTGTCCACTACATGTCTTTCGGATCAAATCAGAAAAGAATTAATTTGGAGGTAAAAGTAAAAATAATAATATTCGAAACATACAAACTTCAAGGTCCAGGTGGAATTGGTGGAGTGGTCCAGTTGGGGAAGGCAAACGGGTGTAGTGGTTAACATCCCTGCGATAAAAGCAGGATCCAGGGTTTGGTTCCCGGATCGTCGCCATTTTCGCCTGACCGAAAGTTATCTCAAGGTAATATATCTGTGCACAAGATACCGGTTGGAAAGCCAGACAAGGTATTTCAATTTACAGTTTAAATGCTCTCTATTTAATGCCGATAACCTAGTGGGGTAATTTTTCTAGTATTTTAGATTTCAATAGAATGCGAGTTCGTATAAAGAAAACTTTCCAGGATACCAAATAGAAATATTTTGTCAGTCTCTATCCGCCTCCTCTGGACCAGTGGGATAGCAGAGTGAGGGTGCTCTCTGAGTCACGTGTCGGTCCAGGGATGTCACAGTCGATCTCCGGCATTCAACAATCCACCTCCTCCTAGTATCAATATCTCTAACTTTTACTAACTACTCCTACTAACACCACGTGGGTCAAGTTGTTGGTAAACCCAGCTCACCAGTCCACCTACTAACAATAGTCCTACCACGCACCTCCTGCCTCCAATCACTCCATGTAGATAAGCTTCAATAGCACTTCTCATTCACCCATTTACAAATACCACAATTTAAAAAAAAATGAGTAGTTCGGAAAATGGGGTATAAGTCGAAAACCAAGACGTACTGGAAGATAATATTAAGTGAATGTAAATAATTTATTGTAAAAAAAAAAGATAAAACGAGGGCAATACATTAATTTACTCTCCGTAAGCAAACAAGGGACCATCCCATCAATTTTGATCTGATCAAGGAGCCCAAAAGCGGAGGTGGATTTAATATTTTTCAGCCCAAAGCACAATCATGATATGGGTCCCACCCCAAAAAAGTACCAAACAGTTTGGTGCGCATTGTAATAACTATAGAAAATTTGAAATACATACGTTTAATAGGTTAGTATTGTACTATTTTTACTAATAACTTTCAAGTACGTTTACGTCACAAATATGTACTGTTATCGAATTATTACGCTAACTCCGAAAATCACTCAATCTTTTAGATAAATAATAACAATAGTAACAAATTAATAATATTAATGAAACTGCCAAATCGGTGTAGGACATGACTGGTATTCCCGTTGAAGGACTTGTTTGATCGCAGCCGATCCTTAGTACATGGAGCGGAACATATTCCAATACCACCAACCACCCACACAACCCCTCGCCACTGACACCAGGGACGGGCCTCAGTAGCTGCCGTCTAGTTCGCTCGTTCGGAAAACCAGAATCAGGGTCACGTGGAGTGTTGGACGGTGGGTGGGGTAAAGGGGCAGGGGGGGGGTCATTGTTCCCTGCGAATGGGTCCCCGTGGACACATACGCCAACAGAACACACACTCTGGAGGCGATTTTGCGCTCTGCCGCGTCCGTCTTTTGTGCAGATGAGGCGAGAAACGTGGTCATCTGTGGACGCGCGCGCGCGCGCGCACTGGGCACAATGCGAGGCAAAGAGTGCGACAACAATCACTCATGCGAACGCTAGGACTGTGGAGATAATTCCTTCTATGATGAATTTGTCTTTGTGACTCTGGAAGAATTTAGTGATACAGAAAATATGTATCCCATCCAAGTCCTGGCTTTCCTCCGGTTGAAGAGGTGGATTATAGATTCAAACGACTCAGACCTAGTATTAATATTATTATTATTATTATTAATATTATTATTATTATTAGTACTAGTATTAATATTATTATTATTATTATTAGTACTAGTATTATTATTATTATTATTATTAGTACTAGTATTAATATTATTATTATTATTAGTACTAGTATTAATATTATTATTATTATTATTATTATTTTACTATTAATATTATTATTATTATTCATTTTCTCGGAGATATACATCCGGTACATAATGAGTGAGGGGCCTTTACGGCATACCTCTCTCCGTGCTAATCTTTTATGTTTAACACAGTGCGCACTATTCTACAAGTTTCTAAAATAACTGATTTCTGTATTTTAGTGATCATTTCAGTTGAGTTTAGTCCTATTTTTTAAGGTATTTTCTAAGATTCTTATTTACTGAACCATTTGCTGTAATAACTACAGGAATGATATCTATGGAATTAAGTCTATATATTTCTTTGTACTCTATAGCCAGAGGTGTGTATTTGGATATTTTTTCTGATTCAGCTTTATTATTATCGAGTTTTGGTTGATTTTGATAGTTAATGATTCATCTGCAAAATTTTCGGTATAGTTTAAAGAACTGATAATTGTACGTACTGGCTCAACAACGTCTCTCTTATATTCAATACATTTGTTGATATTCTACTTTAATACAATAAGCAGCTAATATTTTTCATTTTTATTTTAGAGGCCCGTAAGACATAAATTAGCCTCGGGGTTATGAAATGTTAGACCCACCTGATGAATCTTGATCAGAATTGACGGAATGGTCGGGATGTTTCCGGAGAGTAAATTAGCTCAGAGTCCTCCACGTGGTCTAAGTTTGTAACTGCTATTTTCCCAAGAAATGTATCAATTTACTTATACGCAGCTCTGTAGTGATGCTAGTTTCAAAGCGAGGATTGAGAACCCATGAAAAGTGAACAAAGTCCAACTATCTGAGTTCCAGAAATTTCATCTTAACGTTTTCTTCGTCAACACATAGAAATCTCTTTAATTGCGGTGAACCTCACCGCCAGGAAACAGATTAATTATGTTATGTTAAATGAGTCGCCTCACATGGGGAGCATAGTCTCTACGAGACCACCTCAGAGGTCTTTGGGTCTCACAAGTTGAATGAAAATGGAAGACGGGCACGGGAGGTGAACGGGATGGAGCAGTTGGAAAGCGCATGAGCGCGCTGAGCTCAAGGTCCCGAGTTCGAGTCTCGGTCCCGTCTCCTATTTTCATTTAACGTAACATAATTAATGTTTTCTTCGTCCCATCAATTCTGAGGTGCTCAAAGAAATCTGGATTTAGTTTTTATTTTCTTATACACGTAGTATATAGTATGTATTCTATCTACTATTTGAATTATAGAATATATGATATGTACTCGTCCAATTATCATAAAAATTAAAAAATAACGTATCACCGTCGGTTGTTGCTCCTAAACTTAGCAAAAAGAAGAACGTCTTGTAATCGCGAAATATTATACCACGAGGTTTTGACGCAATTATCCGTTTTGGGTCCGTAATACCAAACACCATAGATAATGTCCACGGTTATTTGATCATGATTGAAAGATATAACTTATAGTCAGATTAATTTAATGCAGTATTTTGTGGTCTATCTTATTTGTGAAGCTAATACTCAAAAGACACTTCTGCAAGGAGACCATTCTAACCGGAGAAGCCGCGATACAGTGGACTAACTGCCACAACAACGTCTGTTTATGAAACTGCAAGAAGAGCTTTTGTCCTCGCGATGGGTGGCAAGGAGACGTTGAAGGGATTGTTTGGTTGCGTTGTCCCTTTGTGTCCTTGGCACTGGGCCCTTTTGAACGCACGCGTGTGTCTCAATGGGTCTAATGGAACGGAAGACGCGACTTCTTTCAATTGGACCAAAGCTACGGTTTAACATTCGCATGCACACTCGTCAAAGTACTGGGATATTGTCTCGCAACGAGAATAAACCAGGACTTAAATACACGAGATGTGTCGTCTTTGTTCCATAGAGAGTATATGTACTTCTTTGACATCCACGTTATATTTGTGTGGTATTTTCTTCTCTTTTTTTATTTCGAAAATAACAACGAAAAGAAACGTATGTCATTCAACACTTGATCAGAATCACTTTGTTGGAAGTGATTAGTGATTCATCAGTGCCTGTTCACTGAACGTCGTCTAAACAATGTTTCGATTAGTCTACAGCTAATATTTCATGAGAAATAATCACGAGTACCGAATGATTTAAGCCAAATACGGACGATGATCCAAGCTAACTTCTATTAATACCGATCGATTAGTCAATAACTACTCACATGGAAAAATTTATGAAACAATATTTTTAATGTTTTATCGTTTAACAGGGCTGCAGCAATAATAAACCTGAAACTCTCTATTTCGTTTTTTTTGCAATACTTCAGTCGTATTTTTAAAACGTTTTCACGAAAGCTTTTCGTAGCTACCATTCTAGAGCAAAATGACAGGAATCTAAAAAATCTATTCTACAGTTCTCCTCCGCTCCCGTGAACTTCTGTAAAGCAGTCCTTTCATCAGCAGAAGTAACATAGAAAGTAAAAAAGAGTATTTTTAAAACGGTTTATGACAACTCGCAGAGTTTGGGACACCTCTTTTCCCTCTGTTGGCTACACAGAGAGGGTGACTGCAGATTCTGTGAGCATTGCACCCGCACAGTGCATGGAAACTTCAACAAGCTGGTCAAAAGCGAAAACGAAATGTCCTTCTCGAAGTTATAATACAAACATTCGTATTTAAAATGATGACGTCCTAAAAACTAGTTAATACTAGTAAATAAATCGACCCAATTCATTCAACAGACACTGTATTTAGAAGAAGAAAAATCAGCATCTAATGATGACCCGCAACTGAGGTCGAAATGTTATGTAATTCAGATATAAATACAAATTTTATTGTCCGAAAAGCAGTTGCAAACTATGTATGACCACGTGGGGGATAATAAACTACGTTACTTGTGTTTTCTTGTACAGTGTTTGTTCAATAAATTAGGTGATTTATTTACAATTACAAATATTCGTAATTTAAAAACCTTTCACTTTAGAAAAGTTAGAAATAGCAACCTATGTAATTTGCGGTCGTATAAAAGTATTGTTCTCCTTACGACATAGAAAATTCTATTCAAGTCTATACTTCACAATTTGTTCTAGAATTAATTTAAAAAATGTAAAGAATTTACAGGAGAAACTTCCCACAAGCTTACTCAAGAAACCAAAAATTCTTCACCCTCCTGACACATTCTAAATTTGTAAAATATCCTATTCCAAAATACTTTAAATACAACCATATAGATAGTTGCCGGAGAGTTGTTCGGTGACACTTATTAAGCAACAATGGATGTACTCAAACTGACTGGGTCATGCAACTCAAAAACAGTTGTCAACAAATACTTAACAAAAATTATTTATACTCATATCATGATAAATTAAAGGTCGTTTTCATGTTGCTCATTTCTTTATTGGTGTTCGCCATTATACTCATATTTAAAAACTCTTTAAACCATAAGTATAAAATACTAATTTTGATTTTTTTTTCAGTTTTTAGACTACTTGTGTATATTTTACTAATAATTATCTAAAATCCTCTCAAGTAATTTTTAACATTTTAATAATTTCCGGTACGTTATCAATTTTTTCGTGTATTTCTTGAAAATGAAAATTAATGGTTTACTTTATTTCGGAATTCGTTGACTCATTTCGATGTTTGGACTCACTGTGACGATGCTGGAGTCATGAAACGTAAGCATGACCTACTTCGCCTTGTTTGAGCAGAGAGATTTACGGGGACACACACACACACACGGACTGAGAGGGGCGGACACCGGGATGCAACATGCGAGCGTATGTTCTATACTTCACGAGAAGAATAAATGTCGACCAAAATTAATGCACATGCAAGCATCGCCTCTCAAGAACGTATTTTTTTTTTCAAATGTCCGTAGTGAAACTCAGTTCTTTGTAATGTATTCGTATCATTCAGGAATTACAATATTTATTGTAGCAGGTTATAATATAACTTTACGAATTCCTAAACGAATTTCATGATTTTTTTAGCAGTATCCAACTGAACTATTGCACATTGTATTAATATACTACAGTTTATCTAAATTTGCAATTTTTTTCTCAATAATACTAAATGAATCATTAAAATGAGACAGTCAAAGCATCACTGCTAACGCTTACTGAAATATGGGTAAAGTGTCAAGGTTTTTCTCATACTTCTAAAATTATTTTTTATTATTTTTTTTAAATTGAATTTTATTTTAAAAACAGCGGTAAAAATTCATTGTTCAACATAAGACGGAACAATTGAGTTCACTGCGATAAAGTTAACTTTATTATAGTAAAATTTTGAAGAATCGAATTATTGCAAATAAAAAGTAATTCCAGCTAGACATGAATCACATGATTGGTCTCCTAAATTTACTTTAACAAAGTGATAAATTAACCGACAAAAAAAATGACGACTCTCGTAACTACCGATACTGTAGAAAGAACTGGCGGCCATTTTGAAAATCAATATTTCTAACATTCTTTTCCTCCATTTCTTTAATCTCATGTCGTCACGAAACTATTCCCGTTTTGTGGCTTCAATGCTTCAATTTGTCTCCCATATAAGCTCGCATCATTACCGTTCCCCTCGGAGTTGACCCGTCGACGTGACAATCGCGCCATTGTCGGCCATTTTCTCTTCAGCCGTTTCAACCACAATTACCGGCGTCACGGCGACCACAAACGATACGGATGCTCGTTTCCGAGGGCGGTTTCACAAGCGGTAACAACCAGGAGAACTACAGTCAGCAGCAGACAGCAACAAGAGGACGAGGGGAAGAACTAGAAATAGGGTCTTAGATGAGAGAAAGTTTCAAAGATCGTCACTATTAGAAGAAGAAATGTACCAAATTCCATATAGAAAATAAATTAACAAGAATATTTGCTAGAGTAAATAAACATAAAGGATAGAATCATTACATTGCTAGGTGATAGAACTTGGAAAGTGTTATAATATAAAAAAGAAGTGAATACTACTGAACTTTTGAAACTTAAATTTTTATTCATCTACTACAAGAACTTTTACGAAATAAAACTTCGATGTAATAATTTCGGTCTGATGAGAGGAATGTGTCAACCCATTCTGTCAAAACGTCATACCAAGAAATTCAGTGAATGAAAATTATCACTTACAAGCGAAAAGTGATGACTTGTAAATGATTTGTATTAAATAAGACCATGAAATCTAGGTTAATTTGAGACGAAACGAAATCTTGGTAGAAAATTAGCCACCTTTCTTGGGAAAAAAATTCCTCAGGTAACCGAGAATACTAATGTTGGCAAAAATGAATTCGAATATACATCCAAAATTTTTTTTAAATATTACTCGTCACATTGCTATTCAGTTTTAATTCAAAGTTTAAATTGACTTTTTTCGGTCCGAAGGATTGGGAAGAGCAGCAAATTTTACAATGATTGAAAAACGTATGACAGAAATTCATGTGGAATAAAATAAAAAACTAATCAGAAATTGAATGGCTTATCACCACTTTTTCTCAGAATATTTTCTCTGGAATATGTTACCACGTTTCATTAAAAATTTTTCCATAACAGTCTCTTAAATAAATCGATAATTAAGGGAAAGTATGCGTCAGGTTAAAATTCATCTAAACTTTGCTCCCAATCTTGAAGAGATTTACTAACAAATTTCTCTGATACTGACAGACCGTAGAAGATCCGGGATTTTCTATCAATGGGGACGACTTGACTTAGATCTCTGAGAGATTCGGAGGTACGGAAAGTATGGTGTAAAATTATGCAATTTTAAGATAATTTACAATTCTTTAGGAATATTCTTTAACTTGGCAATACAAATAAAACGCCTATGTAACAAACATTTCTTTCTTTCACTAAATATTCGAGGGGAGTGGATGGAACTAGGAGCTCACAAACCTCTACCTTCGCATCTAATTCCACCCTTGCTGATAGTTGTAGCGAATATATATTCAGTTCAAGCGTCTGCCTTCAAACGTCAGGACACATCCTCGTAGACACATTCAGAATGTAGACGCTTTGTTATCCTTGCATGATGCGAGGTTTTGGTTCGCTGGATGTAAACAAGTCGAGTGCGAGAACCACTGGTCCAACTGACGAGCACCCATCTCTAGCCCTAAGCGCTCGTTGCAAGTCGCCACGTCGCCGGAAGGGATAAAATTTAAATGAGAGAGTTAATGAGGATGCGGTTACGTTGGGTTGCTACCGGTCCCACCTGCCCGTCCGCGGCGACGACTTCTGCTACAGTGGAATATACGAAATGCATATGTCGGCCACGCCCTTTACACAACCTGTCTCTTNGATTTGTGTCGGAAGTAAATACTAATGGTTAACCATTGAAAATTACGAACTCAACAAGCAGAACATTCAAGATATCTTCACATTGTTCTTTATGTTCCCTCCCGTCAAGGTTATATCATGTTTCTAATGTTTCAAGAACTTTTTGCAAAAATTCATTCCATCAGACTGTCTTGCCAGGTCCGGTATTTCGATCCCAATCGATTTTATCCTCGTGGTTATCTCAAATAACATGTTTAAAAACTTAATTCAAATGGCAATCTGATTTGAATAATGTTTTCATATAAATAAATAAATAAATAAATTTATTGTCAAAAAACAGTACAAACTGCGTATGACCTGTGGAGGACAATAAACTAATTTACTCTCCGGAAGCAAGCAAGAGACCATCCCATCAATTCCAATCAAGGGCCCTAAGGCACAGGCGGATTCAAATATTTCAGCAAAAGTTCCTAGATAAGATAAAAAGTTAGCTGCAAGTTATAATACATATATAATGTCAATATGTTTGTAATTTAACGCAAATATGTTTGTAAATTTACATGTACAAGTTATTATCGAACTATATATTATTCTGAGTATAGTGTTTAAAAATCATAAGAGTTGAAAAAAA
>NNCF01128625.1:407801-419796 GCA_002313205.1 Laupala kohalensis
CAATAAATTCTTTTACATTGTAGAAGCACTGGTGCAGGAGGTAGTTTTTAACCGCGGATTTGAACAGATTCAATTTCATAATATCTTTTATATTCTTGGGCAGGGAATTATATAGAACGATTCCCGAATGATAAAGTCCTTTTTTGGCAAAGAGTGGTTGACACTCTAGGCCGATGAATATTACTACTATTGGTGTATAGTGTTCGTGAACGAGACTGTTTCGTATAAAGAAAGGGTGGCACTTCAGTAATTCGGTCTTAACAAACACGACTGTTTCATAAATATAAATGCAGGGAAGTGTTAAGATATTTAATTCCTTGAATAAAGGTTTACAAGAGTTTCGGGGGTGAGATTTACAAATTATCCGAACTATCCTCTTCTGAATTNAGGTAATGCCGTAAAGTAAATGGGAGTAAACGTTTGCAAAAATAACGCTACGGGAAATACGTGGACTAACTACGTTAACTAAGATTCGGAATGCGTAACACAGATTGCTTAATTGGGAATTAAGATTGTCAATGTGACAATTCCATTTGAGTACTTCCATATTTAATATGAATGCTCAGTTGTTTTTAATATCAATGTTCAAAATGTACAAAGGGTCAAAACATAATATCGATATTAAAATATTCCCTATGGAAACTGAAAATTTAACAATGAAGTATTGGTTACTCAAGAACTGAAAATACTCTTACAACGATAAAATACTAAAAAACAGAGCATAAAATATTAAAGCACTGTTTTCTTTATACTAAAAATTACGATTTCAACTAATTAAAAAATTATGTGAAAAATGTTTAACTTGAATTCCACTTAAAATGACTTCCACATAAAAATATTATCGAAAACTCCTGCAAGTGTGTGATAGCTTTTCTAAATACATAGTATTTATAATAAATTATAAATTTATTGTCAAAAAAGCAATACAAACTGCGTATGACCACGTGGAGGACAATAAACTACTCTCGATAAGCAAGCAAGGGACCATCCCATCAATTCAGATCAAGGGCCCTAAGGCAGAGGCGGATTCAAAAATTTCAGCAAAAGTTCCTAGATAAGATGAAAAGTTAGCTGCGAGTTATAATACTAATAGAATGTCAATATGTTTGTAATTTAACGCAAAAAATTTACATGTACAAGTTATTATCGAACAATAGATTATTCTGAGTATAGAGTTTAAAAATCATAAGAATTGAAATAACACTAAATTCACGATTTATTATTACAATAAACACGCCCCTAGACAAAGCCTAGAGAACCTGTATAAGAAATCCGCCTCTACCCGAAGGAAAAACGGAAGCAAATCCCGGGCCAGGATGGGTACCTATTTTTTAAAAAAGAGGTAAAAATATAATATGATAATTAGAATACGCTTCTTTACTTTGTAGAGGAAAACATCGTTTAAGTAGGTCATTGAAAGATACACATTATGAAAATTAAAAAATAAATTCAGAAGTCAATCAGGAAAAAATTGTCTTTTACATGCTATTTCTACATCATTCCCTTCACGTGGAAGACACATGTTTTTTAACATTCAATATTTTCCACTAACCGGACACGATCATATAGCATATTTACCCAGTAAAACGCAAAAATATAATAAATAAATAAATTTATTGTCAAAAACGTAGTACAAACTGTGCATGACAAACTAATTTACTTTCAGAAAGTAAGGAAGGGACATTCCCATCAGACTCACTCGTCAGTCTTCATGGGCTGAAATAAATCTACCACCAAACAAACAGATTCACATTTCCATAGCATTAAAACGAGTCCGGAGGGATGAAAATCCCCTGAAGGAGTTCTAGCTTTTGATGGATGGAGCTATCCTTCAAACACGCACTCGAGCACTCGTAAGCAAGCGTCCTTCCTTCCTCTGCATTGCCAGGGACGTGGTGCGCGCCTAGTTTGCGTTCAGTACACGTCGTAATGCTCCGAGGCCACGGGATTAGCCGCTAAAGTGAAACGGTGTATTCCCAGAAGCATCATTGTGAGCAAGAGCAACAGCAGCAGCACCAAGAACAAAGTCAGTGTGCATCGGATCAAGCGATCACCTGTGAACTGGAAACACGTCATTATCTTCGACTCAGCGCTCAAAGCGAGTGACGCGTGGAGGATGGACAGCATCATGCTCTTACTCTCCTTGTGTAGAGAGAGAAAGAGACAGAAGTACAGTGGCAAAACAGAAGGAAGATAAGAAGTAAGTTCCATTAGCTTATTATTATTAGGATGATTGTTATTTTCTCCCAGGTATTTTCTTACCTGGTATATTGGTCATCCGTGGGAATGATATTGCAAGCAGCTGTCCCTGTCTACAGTTAATGTAAGAAATTTCTAACTATGTTGCATGTTTTACGAATAATGGATTTTAGTGAAGAGGTACAAATTCCAACAGACTTGACAGAAGACCTACTTACAGTGATATATCGAACTAATTTATTTCATAAAATAAATGTAATGTAATAAGTATTGTTGTAAAAAGAGTGTTTCGCATAAATTATTTCTGTATACAACACTTATTCATTTATTTATTTTTTGTCGTAATTACATCGTATGACATTTCACGACACTTCGTTTTAGAACCGTACTGTTTCTATTACAATCTGTATACATCTGAATTTGAATATTACACTCTGAATTTTACATTTAGAATATTACATCTGAATATTTCAGTTAGAATTTGTTATTATCTGATTCTAAATATTAAAATCTTCTTTTTGACATCTTCTGATAGCTTGTTCTTCTAGTAATTACTCTCAACGGATGCGCTTCGTAAACATCCGCAGTGCCCATACCTAAATCCGGAACATTCGAATTACTTCAGATAGGCCTCGTGTAGGTAGAATTAAATCACTAAACCATCTGAAATAGGCATAAATAAACAAAGTATCATGTACTTATTGGGATTTCAACTTGAAAAACCTACGTCATCGGCCATTTAAATGAAATAATTGCAATTGTAATTAATGCTGTACTACACTGCATGGAGAAAATACATATTACAATATAAGATCGACATTTAAATTGTAAATGTGATGGACGTTTTTACTTTCTTTTGTAGTACGTTTTCCGTAGTATTTTGTGCATCACTTTTATCTATAGGTCACCGGACATCTGAGAAAGATATTTCACTTTTTCCGGAGTGAGATACATAAATCACGAAACCGTTGCGCTCGATCGCCATGTTTTCACTTTTCTCTTGTGCATTTCAAATGAGTCAAGCGAGCTCTTGAATATTAGTTGTACTATATTATTAACTGATAAATAGAAATTAAATCATGTTTATTCTTGATTATTATTCATATTGTTGTGTTTATAACAATTTGAATAAAAATAAAGAAAACAATTATATATCTCCTTGATTTGACTAAAGTGGTGTGCTGGTCCCACGTTAACTTCATATCTCTGCGCAGCTGGGAAGTATTTAAATTTCATTTAGTTATATTAAATTTTTTTTTTCCTTCCACCAACCTATCTCCTGCAACCATCCTTCCGTCGCGCACATTTTCATCGTATGCGCCTCTGCGAGCGAGGCAAGTGTGCATTGATCATTGGTCCGAAGCAGGAGGGCTCTGAGCTTCGCGACCAATGAAGATAACCACCGACGCAGGTGGCTTCCGCCACCCTCTCCTACAGAGAGCGATGGTGGGGAGACGGGCGGGAGGTTGATCCGTTACGTGCGCAGACAAGCGGAGACAGACTGACAGAGACACGCTTAGAGAAGAGTCAGAGTGGGTGTGAGAGGGAGAGAGACAGACATGGAGAGATGAGATAAAACGAAAAAATAAAAAAGAAAGAAAATGGAGAACTTTTAGAGATATGAAGGAATGGAAGGGAGAGTGCAATAAAGGAAGATGAGAACTGCGAAATAAATCAGGGACGAGAAAATGAGAAGTGGATGAGACTACAAAATACTAACAAGACGAGGAATAGAAGAGGACAATATTTTTACTAGGAAAGAGACAGAAATCTTTATTTACGTGTGAGAAACAGGATTAAATTGGGGAGAAGTGTGACATAGTCCACATAAATTTACAAACGAGGATGCTACTATAGCCAGGAAAATAACGCTGTGACGTTGAAAAATAATGGAGCAAACTATGGGCTGTGCAGACCATATACTTTCATAAAGTAAATTTAGTAAAGGAAAGTAATATTTTACAAAATGCACCATGGAGAGTATAAAACAACAGAGTATTTAACCAACAAAACAACACGAATTCGTAAAAATCTTAATAAATATCCTGAATTTCAGAGGGTTGTTTGTTTATATCTTTTCGAACCATTCCAGTTACCCGCCGGTAGGGTAACTGGGTAGATATCCAAATGTTAGAGGAAGAGAGGGTAGATCTACATGATCAGAAGGGGAGGAATTCAAACGAGGGAAATGGGAGTGAAGCATGCAAGCGATCAAGGGGATTCGTGTCATGGGATCAGGAATGTCGCTGCATCTGTGGAGGGAGTGATGGTATTCAATAAGGGTGATTCAACGGTTTCAAAATGGAGATGAGAGATTAAATAGAAGAGGTCGACGATCAAGTGAATGCACATCCTACAACGTCCATTTTACCGAGGAATTAAAATACACGCCACGAGTAGTCATACGCAAAAGTAAATGAGTATATACCAAAGAAGATGTGAGGAAGGCAATACAGATATAATTAGAGCACGATAAAAGGGAGTAAACGTAGACGACTAATGACTAAAGAGGATTTCATCTTCACCCTAGTGAACATCGGAGCAAACGCAGGACGGGAGAGAAGGAATATAGCAAGGACTGCAAGAGGCACGTGCATTGTTCCATGCAGTGCAAGCAGTATTACATCATTAACCTTTGATGTATGGGAGGCACATGGCTGGAGCAGAGCTGCATTGCCGCTTCTCCTCCTCCACTCCAACCCTTATCCCATTCCGCCCCCGCGAAGGCACCGGCCACGAGGTCATCCCTCACTCGAAGTTCCATGCTCATTGCAACCCTTCATCTCGTTCGGCAACCGCGCTATCTCAAACAACATTCTCCACTCAAATCCTCGTTTGTCATACACACTTTAATTACTCCCCGATTATTTATGGACGCACCAGGAAAATTTTGTGATCATCGAAAATCTGAGCTGGACATACGTCGTGCCCGACCAATAACATGCTTTGGAAAATAGCGATTTTTTAAACATAGATTCAAGGGTTAAATCAACATATTTTCACATAATATTTTATCTACAGAAGAGCGTAAAGTATAAAGAGTATAACAACAATACTAAGCTATTATATTTGTAAGATACCGTTTGTAATAAAGATACGTCAATATATAACAGTGCCTTCATGCGTTCTAATCTTAGATGAGTGAATAACAAATTAAACTAGTCACAGTTGCACATATATCACATCACTTACCGATGGTATACTTTCTTCGGATAGGTCAATGTGTCCATACACAAATATCTGACAGAATTCGAAATTACTGTTATCTTTAGGAATTTTTGAAAAAATACCTCATGAATACTTGGTACATACTTCAATTAGGTTCAAATATTCTTCGCATTCTTTTCATAAAGAAGAAAGTAGTATTTGAAGTGATAGGAATTTACAATTATTTTTGTTTACACAAATACGTGCAAGTATGAATCTCTCTCCTTTGAATATAACACTACTATCAGTGGTTCCAAATGTTTTCTTAAATATTCATCCTACGACGGAAGCTCTGATCAAAAGTATGCACTTACCGGAGAAATTTACAAATTCGAATTATACCGGGAAAGTCACTTGGAAACAATTCTACCTACAGTCCTCGCAGCGGAGGAAAAGTAATGAGATGTAAACGATGGAGCAAAAGCGCGGTGTTGTCATGTGTCTGCTGCAGGGTGGCCTGGTATACGTACAGTTTAGACCAATTTCACCAATTTAACATCAATTTCAGACGGCATGCCACGGCACCCACATGAGGTTACTAGAACCAGTGGAAATCGTAACTTCAGGCAGTGTTAGACAGGCCAACAATATAGTTAGTGATCAATTCCTCCGTCCGTCACAGTTGGCATGTCAGTTACTACCGGTTCTTCGAATCGGTTGATGTAGATGGCAGCATCCGAACGTAAACTTACTTCTGCTGACACAAGTAAAACACCCAGGTGTCTAAAGAGAGAAGAAGAGTCGGCAATATCGCAATGCTGGCATTGGTTCGTCGACTTTCACGTGATCTTTAGACTCTTCCTTCATTCTTTTTCTTTCAGTGCGAGCATTGTAATACTGATATCTCTTTTCTACTAAAAAATACTTCATTCTCCCTCACTTTCTCATTCTGTTCTCCAATATTGTTTTCCATTTTGTTCCCCAGCCACGTCCTAACAAGCTTCCTAAATATTAGACCCTGAGATTGATAATATATCGGAAAGAGAAAAGTTATGTACCCCTTGCGTGCGAGATCCATTGCACGAAAAGTAAGTAATCACTTCTCCAAGCAAGGAGAAAATGATAGGGTCTTGAAAAACATACAATTCGTCACATCTCTTTTAGCATCTAATCGTCAAGACTCGTGACTTTCCGATGTTCTGGTTGTCATGTTATATACTACAGGTTTTTTTAAAATCATGTATCCTAGCTTGAAACAAAGCAAAAACATAGAACAGTTGACTACAATGCCACTAAAATGTACAGACGGGTTTTGGGAAACGATTAAGCTCAAAAAATTATCAGCCAACGATATAAGAGAGAAAGGCAAAAGAAATGAAGGAATTTTGAAGAAAGCAGTTCACTCCTTATCCTGACATCGTCTGTTCGAATACACAAACCTTTTTCTCTCATTTAGTCATCTCGAGAAAACAGTTCGGTGGACAAGCTGTTTACATTGTTCTGTTGAACTTTCCAGAGAAAAACAAGACACTTTCAGATCAGTCAAGCATAAATATTCACTGGGAAGAGTAAAACCTTACTTACAAGAAACTGGAGATTGGTCGAACAACGCAGAATGTAGAACATTTGAATTAGAGTGTTGTATAAACATCAGTATCAAGTATAAACATTTTCAGCTGAATTTCATCTCACGTGGAGGAAAATAATCTTAATATAAATAAATAAATTTATTGTCAAAAAAACAATACAAACTACTTATGACCACGTGGAGGACAATACACTAATTTACTCTCCGGAAGCAAACAAGGGACCATCCCATCAATTCCGATCAAGGGCCCTAAGGCAGATGCGGATTCAAGAATTTCAGCAAAAATTCTTAGATAAGACAAAAATTTAGCTACGAGTTATAATATTATGTTATATACTAATAGTATTACAATGTGAGAATTATGTGTTTTTCGCGTTTTCACAACAAAACTACAGAACAATCATATGAATAGGACTAGCGAATGGTATAAAAAAGGACTAGACTTCTATAACTAGACCACAAAATAAATAAATAAATAAAATAATTGTTGACCTAAGTAGTTCCCCGCTGATACTGATTTTCTTGTGTACCACATCTGAGGTAAGCTCATAGCTCTTAAGCTGTAAGTATCAATATTGCCTGGTGATATTCCACAAAAAGGATTAAAATGTTGTATATTATTTTATTTATTTGTGTTTTAGTGTAAATATATGTTTGTTGCAAAAAAGGTCGTTTTATTTGTTACGTGAATACACTGAAACTGGAGTACATTCACGTAACAGGCATACTAAAATGTAAAATTGTGTTACGAATTTAGAAATAAATACGGGTTAAGTACTCTAAATAACGCGCGGAAACGTATTTCACTCTAATGGACAAAAATACAACGATGAAGGTAATAAGGAAAAGAAAAACTTACATGTTTCAAATGAAACCATAGTTGTTTTCTCAACAAATGATGAATTTATTTGGAGAGGCAGATATTTTCTCTCTGAAATTCAGTACAGCAAGTTGGCAACGCTGCTTGAAAAACCGCTTGCTCTGAAGTCACGTGCTTCGGGAACAAAAGAAGCTTATCTCTCGAGATACCTTCACGCGACTCAGACGCGACATGCTCCTCTGTTGTTGACGTCAACATCGAAAGGACGACGTTTCTCGCTGCCCTACTTCCTGCGGAGGCAGTCGTAATGTGTTTCCCACTTACTTCACCGCTATCTAATCGTTGCGTCTCGTTCAATTCGCTTGTTTTTGTAGTTCATCCCGACGTCGCGTCGTCTCTCCAACGCACTTGCGGGATCCAAGCGACTCCCACCCACGAAGACGAGCTCTAGGATATTCGTTCCAACGCTTCTGTCCCATTTACTGAAGACTGAGACATGTACATAATTTCGAGACGGACCAAACACGACAAGGTAAAAAACAACTATGGATATGAATTATGCGTCAGCCTGTATGGGGAAATAAATAAAAATGAATATGTGGAAATGATGTACCGTTGTGGAAGGCGAACGTTGTAGTGGAAACACCCCTGCGATCAATGCACGAGTCCCGACCCGTCACCATTTTCACCTGACTGGAAGTTATCACATTCGGAAATATATTGTAATAAAGAATTAGAAGCAAAGGGAGAGAAAAAAGAAGCCTTGAGAAGACGTAGATTCTCATTGACATTGATAACTAAATAATAAATGTATTTTAATGTAAATATGTATGTATTATAATTTCTAAAGTTAATATTTGAATTGAATTTGAATTCTCTGATTACGCACGGTAGGAGAGATATAAACGTAGTATACATCATTCCAATCCGTGTTCACATTAAAATTTATTCAGAAGTCCAGAGTTACTTTTTGTATTATCGTATTTGTAAATGGGAAATGTAGCGTGCAATTGAAGATTATCTACCTGGAGCGATAGGAGTTAGGAGTTGGGCGGTAAGTCATTGTTAGTAGGTGGGCCACTTAGCTGGGTTTACCAACAACTTGGTCCACGTGGAGGGGTTAGTAGAAGTGGTTAGTTATTGATTCTAGGAGGAGCTGGATAGAGGAAGGAAGGATGGCTATTCAGTAGTCACAGCTATATGAACGTTAATGTGAAAAGCTGCAAATTTTCTGGCTCTATTGGGAATCGAACCCGGGATGACTTGGTGAACAGCGACAACACTACCACCTGGGCCACCGGTGAGGTTTCAGAGTTACATGAGACGCAGTCAAGTATCGTAAAACCATATACTCTTTAGTCACAATACACTAGTACGTATTCATTTTATTCCTACATTGCATCTCATATGTATCACTTCTCACTCGTGTTATGTACCTGTTGTGAGAAAACTATATTTAAAATAAATTGTGGTTAGCTGAGAATTTATTTATCACAAAATTGATCTCGCAATTATGGTAAAAGCAACTATTTCATAAATAGAAAAATATACAATCATTTTATTCTTAAAGTTGTTCGTATTGTTTTGAATTGCGAAATCGAAAGAGGTCTGAGCTTTGGTGGCTCAGGTGGTAGCGTTCTTGTTCATCAAGTCATCTCGGGTTCAATTCCCGGTGGGGCCAGAAAAAAAGTTGTAGCTTTTCTCATGAATGCCCCAAGTTCCTATAGTCGTGACTACTGAAAAGCGAACCCTCATTCCTGTATCCATCTCCTGGTAGTATCAACAACTCTAACCACTTCTACTAACTCCTCCACGTGGGCCAAGTTAGTTGGTAAACCCAACTAACCGGTTCACCTACTAACTATAGCCTACCACCCAACTTCTACCTCGTATTGTTCCATATAGATAGCTTCAATAGCAAGCTGCATTCCCCATTTACAAATACTACAATAAAAAATGGGTCTTTTAGCTGATTAATTTCAACAATCCTAGACATTTCTCCGCTTCGATCAGAATAGACTCTTCGTGTAGTAGCAGCAAAATAAACCTATCACACCTTCCTTCCTCACTTCATTGTGTCGTCTTCATGACATCCCTCCCTCCCCTTTCTTCAGCGGGAGCTAGCCTCCATTTCCTGCCTTCCTCTGTCCACCCTTTTCCCAACAACGCGGCGTCCGCCCCGTTATCCGATGCAATCCAATATCCAACGTCATAAAACGTCGGACACTTCGACGTCTGGCTGGACGACAGGCAACGGCTCCACGTCACCCTTCGACGTGGACCTATTTTGTCAATATCGGCTATCTCCGAACGCTGACACTCGTGGTATGTAGGCCACGCGATGTGCTTCAGCTCGGAGGGTTTCCAAGTATTTCTTTTTTTTTTGCGTCACGCGCGTGAAGATCCCTCGAGATTCCAGCGACACTCGTGTGAACTGAAAAGCTTACTGAGTTCGACGCAGCAGGCGACAATTGATATTAAAAAAATATCTTCGTAGCGGGACAAGAAAATGTGTGCAACATTCAAAAACGTGTGAAAGATATCATGAAGTTATTATAGACTGACGTGACCTCATCGATATAGACAAAATAGTGTCTCGAATCTTGCAATGTCCCATTCTTTCTATAATATTTAATTTCATCTCATATCAAGCGATAAATATTCTTTACATACTTTGAAATCTTTCTACAACAACAAGATTAATAATCTCGCGGTATTAGAGCCTTAACCAAAACTACGCTTTCACGCACGTGATCGTATGTCTTGTTGAGGATTTTGCTTCTTCACTATCTACACTGAACTCCATCCACATTTCCGGGTAAATTTTTTCGTACATTCTCCAATAAATCAATTTATTTTTGTCCAGCAGAAAGACGTTTCTCGAAAATACTTTGCATCTGTCCGCACTCACGATATTACAAACAATATATTTCTACCAATGTTTCCAATAACCATTAAGTTATTATTCCCCTTCTAATGCATATATAAAATATATATAAAATTTGTTGCACAAAATATATGTCTCCGAGGAGCGATATCTTTTTCCATACAATTACGGGCACAATGGGAAAAGAAAATGGAGAAAATAGAATGGTTTTCTTTCCCAATGAGATGTCATTTGTTTCGGAGCAAGCGAAACATTCTTGGCACCAGAACTTCATTTTCAAGTGTTGCGAAGATTCAAAATACAAGATATCATTGCTCTATAATAAAACCTAGCAATAAAATCTTCATTTCAATAAATATACTACTTAGTATGAATATTTTTATCTCGAGTAAAACCAAATTATTTAACTGTCGTAATTAAAATGAATAAATTATATTTTTATTCCCGCAATTATGTTATTTCAATGAAAACATTTTATTAAATTATATTCATTAATGAGGGATGATAATTACAGAAGACAATAAAACTGTTCTTTTAAAATGTAAGTTAATGTGAAGTATTTAATGCTATGCGACACACTTGTTCAATTACAAATTTCATTTATATGCCATAAAACTTAAATAAGAATAATGCGGCATACAAGAAATAGCCAAATAATATTGGCCTGAAAATTTGTCAATACGTCGGTGCTTATAACATAATGTAATAAATGTTTGAACAGATTCCTCAAATGAGCCAATCAATAGTTTCGACAGTATTTGAAAGTCACTTCATTTCATCCATTAACGCTTTCAGAAATTGAGCGTCTAATTAGTGGGGAGTTGCGAAGGCGCTGGTCACCCGTAACGCCAGCCGATCCTTCGCCCAACTCTAGCGTCCTTTGTCGAAGGGAGTTAGTTCCGCAAGATTTCCACACGAACGGTGACACCGCCTCTGTCGCCCTTTCGACTCCCCAAACACCCTGAACGCCATCCACCGCTAAACTTGTCGTTCGCCCAAAACCTGCTGGCTGCTACACGAAACCTCCCTAAAGAAATAGCAGAGCGAAATAGCCCGCTCCCACCCACTCAATCACTCACTCGCTTGCTTCCAGCTGCCAACACATTTTGCGTCGACGAGCTCTTACCATCAGCCACCGCCACCTCCGCTGGAGCGGTGACGTCGAGGATGGCGGATGGAGGCAACATCGGCGACTGGCCGCGCCCCATGCCAACCCCTTACGGCACGAGATTCTCTCTCTCTCTCTCAGACACACCCTTTTGCGGTCGATTGGTGCCGCTTGGCCGCTCGCGATTTGAACCAACGCAAATCCACCAGCAGATATATAATAATAATAATAATAAATATAATTTAT
>NNCF01128625.1:420073-442465 GCA_002313205.1 Laupala kohalensis
GGGGGGGGGGAGCCATTCCAGAACCTTCTGTAACCGAGTTATGAAAATTCCTGAAAATATGCTTCGTATTATAGGGTTTTATTATTGTTTTACTCATTGCCTTATAACGAGTTTCAAGCTACGTTACCTGCTCTTGCACCTAACGATGATCTGAATGAGTGAATTAGGAAGGAGCGAGATATTCAGTTGTCGGGAAAGGAGGGTTTTGAACCGACATTGGTCTGGAGCAGGGCTGTGGAATATCTAGCCCTAGGTATGGAGACGATGAGGAAAACCTCAGCTGAGAACCTCATACAGTTCAGTAGAGCGGGAAACCGAACCCTCTCTCTTCCGCTTAGTAGTGCGAAGTAAAGACACTACGTCTACGTGCCGTAGACGTAGTGTCTTTACTTCGCACTACTAAGCGATTTACGGCTGTCATTTTACGGTCGGCTATCCGGATAATTTTTATTTTCATTAACATTTATTGAATTGTTTTTAATACTTTGCTCTACAATATCAAAGAACGTTTCATCACCGTTCGTTGACAACGGTATCACAATTCAATATACAGAACTATAATGAGATAAATAATTAAAAACGTACGACCTTTTATGGACTTTGAATAATATTTATATTTTCTGTGAAGAGCTCACTACACTTCGACTTGCATTTATGTCGTTGTAATCCAAGTCGAAACGTAGTGAGCTCATCCCAGAAAATATAAATATTATTCAAAGTCCATAAAAGGTCGTACGTTTTTAATTATTCATTTTATTATATTATATAATGGACGTTAAGAGTAGTAGAATATAAAGCTATACATTATCAATCACATTTGATAATAAACAATATATACTAAGTGAATCGACACACATAATTCCCCCCAGCTGGAAATAACGCTTGCCCTAAGTGAGGCTACCTGCTCCTAGCACTTGTCAGCGAGGCTAGACGGGCACCTTCTCACCCCCAAAATGCAGGCCACACTAGCTGGCCTTTGTTAGGCGAAACACCTTTCACCAGAAAGCGCATCATTCCTGCACCCTTCATTTAACAAAATTTGCACGTATTAGCATTGAGCTTCATTAGCTGACCGTAAGATAGTGCCAGTAGACGGTTGTCCCTTCACTTTTCAGTACCCTACCTGAGCTGCTACACACCCGCACGAGGTCTCAATCGTCTACCACTCGTCCACTCAAACGGACATACATTTTTCGCCAACAGCCACCCGACTTCAAAGTCAGTCTTTTCCTTTCTAAGTCTGATTACTTAGTTAGTTTCATTCAATTTTCTATTCGTGTTATTATAGAGCGAGTAACATCAAGTCGTATTATTAAATTACATTTAAGAGCACCTTCACAAGTTGCCGCACGCGACCGGGATTTGCTCCCATTCTACATTTACATTCGTGTGCGTGAATGCTTCTGGTCACTACTTCAATTCGCGCCCGCAAACCTAGCGTGTGCATCATTGTACTCCCATGAGAGTGCGTATCCCTGCATTTCAAGACATCGAGCCACAGACTGAAGACAACGCCAGTTGGACTCCAAAAATTGAGTATTAACATTTAAGTTCTTGACTTACTGTGTTTGGAGACAATCCACGTATAGAATATGTGTGTGGGTGTTCATGACTTGAACCGAGAACTACTCCGTAATAATTGGTTACATGTGTTCCTTTGTTATCAGTTAATTTCAATGGTTCTCTAAATGGTCTCGTAAGTGTAATCTAGAGCAGAACACTTTTCTTTCTTATTGAGAGACTAATCCCCACTGATTGTATCAAATTCAGAAGGAAAATAGAATATAAAACATTACGCAGTGGCATGATCTTGAACATTTGATTGAATGCACCTGTAATAAAGAACCTTTCATGTTAATAATAAGTCATTTGGTTCTTGGATATTTCTTTTACTGTATCAAATAGTAATTTTATGTAATAATGAAATACGTAATGTTGTGTTGATCAAAATGCACCATCAATATAAGGATTTTCGTTCTAATCATAAGTCTTGTTGACTCTTGGATATTTATTTCATTTTATCAAGCAGTAATTCTATGTAATGCTAAAATACACAAGTAGTCTGTGAATTGATGGATACTGGTGTGCCAATTATGTAATTATCTAGAAAGATTACTGATTTAGTGATACTTAGATTCGTACTTCACCATTCTGCTTAATCCAATTTTGATTGCTCAATTGTTTCTTGTCTATGTATTTTTAGTTTAATAAGTCAAGAGTTAATTCAATGTTTATTTCATTTATCACATACAATGTTGTGACGAAATTCAATTCATTAAATTTATGAGGGTTATTTTTGGTCTTTTCCTTATTTTACATCCCTCAAATTGCTTCCTTGGAAGCTGGTCCTCCGTCTTCATAAATCTGTTGTGTTCCGTGGCATCCGCCAGAGGATTTCCCTATCATTTCATACGTCGCCCCGGAACACTAATTTTTTAGAACATTGCTTCTTTGTTTATTTGCAATATTATCCGTATTTTCGCGCATCCGGATCATTTCCGGTCACGATCAGTCCTGATAAATGAGTTAGAAGACAACACTTTCAAAATTCTCGCAAGCTTAGGTCTCCAACCTCTGCACATCGACCTGTCAGCGTGTTTCGATATTTGGCGTGGCATAATCGTGGAAAAGCGAGTGAGAACGGAGCCACCTGCGGCGGGTGTTCCCATCTCCCGAGGTCTGCGCCAACATTGGGGCTTCGTCCCTTCGCCCAACGCATGCATATGGACAGACGGACCTCTGGAGCGGAGGAGGGAGATATGTATTATGCACACGGACGCGACTGTGACGAAGGGGGTGGTACGAAATTGGGAACGTGCTTGGCAGCGGAGGCGTCGCACAGTGGGTGGAAACGGGTGCTTTCGCTGGGCAAAAGATATATTATTATATTACACGAAACTCAAGGGTTTGGGTTGCAAAAGAGAATATCAATGAACATGCCAACGTTTCGATACAAATATTATCTTCAGGATTGCAATAAAAGTGGAAAAAACACATTAATACATACGAAAGATACTGATAATAGTAGTAGTATTTGTAGTCTGTTTTGAATATTATTAATGCTTTTCGATGATACAGCACACAGGTACAAAGAATATTCAAAAGGTAACGATAAGAGCTTTATACTAGAGATATTAGCAATGTCTCTTATATTTATTGATGTTTTTTTAAAACTTTTGTTGTAGTTAAGTTAGGTGTAGACGATATACATAGAAACGTTAGCGTGATCAATGAGATTTTTATAGACGACCTATTTACAAGAATTTTGTGAGATATTGTAGCAATGGTCAAGATCTGAACATTTTATGTCTTTTTAATGTCTCTATTTTACATGGTCCAGGTTATTAGGTCACCTAATCACGTGGGATAAGTCGATTCCGAGGGATGAGGCATACGTCCGGAGTGGGCGAGGGGAAAACTCCGTACTGAGAATCACGTGTATATAAAAAGATTTTATGGTCGCAAGATCTAGTTGTCTCCAATTTCGTATATTACAATGATGGTATAAATATGACTGAACGGTCTAAAACAGTATTACCAACGGTTATGCCCTACGAGTGACTGAAAGCAACAACTTTTGGCAAGGAGGCCACTAACGCCTAATTAAAAAGAAATTATATTGATCATAACACATTAAAAAATGAAACAAGGTTCTTGGATGTGAAGATAGCTTGTCCCAGAATGTAATAAATCAAACCATTACTTTTTATTCGATAGCAGGTCCTTCTACACATTTATGGAATATTGCAACGACAAAAAATACCGGGTACGATCGGAACAAGAGTTTTCAGGTACAATTCCATGCTACATGTTATCAGCAAAGGTTTATCCCACACATGAGAACTAATTACCGGTTTGCACCTCTAAATCTCTAATAACTGAGCTTCATTTTTCCTTCACATGGGTGATAACATGGAAGATTATGACTAAACGCATCGAAGTTAAATTTTAAAAGAAATACAAGGTTTCGAACAATTTCCCAAGAAAAGTGAAATATTTCATTTATCTTAAAAATATGAGATTGAAAAGTAATTTGCAAATCACATCGCGCGTTTGTAGAAACGGAGGAATATTTGTATCCACAATATAATGACATGAAGACCACTGTGAAGAGGCGCTTAACCCATCACGAACAAGGCGGTGGTTTTGTTGCGAATAAATCTCTGTCGTGCTGATCCTTTTCGCTTCTCCGTGTCTGTTGCCGGATGGGTTGTCTTTTTCACACTCCCCAACTGACACGGCATGTTCCGAAGTTGCAGTTCTTTTTTATATGAGCTGAAGAAACATAAGTGCAAATGTTTTCAAGATGCTATCGTCTCGTGCGCGTAGTCTCGAGCCAGATACACGAACGTGAAAGTAATTACTAGGTCACTCTTCCCAGTACGAAGAGAAGATTCACTGTATTTCTTCTGTGGGCGATATATGTAATACAGCACAGTCGTCGTAAACGCGAGAACGTAGAGAATCATTACAATATTCAAACTGATAATTTAAAACAAGTATTAAATCAGTCAAATATTAAAAATAATTTATTTAGTATAAACTGCAACAACACAAATTTTGACTTTCAATATTCTATAAATAAACAATTAATTACTCAAAAACAAAAACAAAATATTGAGAACGGTAACATAAGTGATATTCTTTTTAACGAATCGTAGTGAATGCGATTTCAATAAACCTGCATTACTGGGTTACGCATGACGTCTTAATTAAAATGCGGTATATGCCTATATTTTTTTATTTGACAGAAATGAAATTTCTTTCCAAATTGAAAACAAAAAATGCTTTTAGTAGAACAACTTTTAACATGTTTATTTGGAAAATAAATCTGAAAATCAATTAAGAGATTGATTTGCATGTGTTTGAAAAGAATTTCTGAACAGAAACTAATTAGAGAGTAGGATTGAACATACTTCACATTTTTCATTCTTAATGCGGCAATGAAAAAAAAACATTGACCTTAATATTAATAATTCTGAGTCTTCATTAAATTAAAATTTTACAGATTTTATCTAAGTATAATAAATAATTCATTGTTTAATAACACTATTTACAAGCACCATGGCTACTCTATTATTTACTAGCATTCATACACATAACAAAACTAAATAAATACAATTTGAAATTCTCCGATGCGTAATGTGTTTTGTTGAAAACACGACCAATGTGTAAGGATGAGATTACAATGAAAGAAGCACAAATAACATTCCCCTTTCCCCAAAATTGGGTAATGTATTCAGTGAAACATGCAAATTAAACTAAGCCTTTCAATAATTTATTATTATTACGAGTACATATGAACAGTGGATTAAAATACTTAAAACCCATTTATTAAGCCATTCATTCCATTTTCCTGAATATTTCCTGAATTTTAAGAGTCAGATTCACAATTCACAAGGCAATAAGATATATATATATATATATATATATATATATATATATATATATATATATATATATATATATATATATATATATATATGTGTGTGTGTGTGTGTGTGTGTGTGTCATTCAAAATGATATTTAAATAGATATATTTTTTAATGTCGTAAGTTACTCTTAGCGTCCGACTGGTGTCTAATAATACGTAAAATACATCAATCATTGTTATCTCAAAAATCGTGCATTATGTCAAAAAATAGCGAATGGTAATTTTTCATCGATAATCCAAAGCATAACAGTTTATCTTCATTTGAGAGCAGGGCGGGTTCCCATTCATCACAATGTTCCTCTCAATGTTTCGTTTATTAGAATATAATAAGAAGCTAATATATATAATGCATATTGTCTGATTATTACATGCATTTTTTTGGTTTGGTTATATAGAGTTCTTTAGTTTCAAACAAGAAATCTTTCTTAATATAATGAATTGAAAACTTCGTAAAACAATATCCCGGAGCTCCGATCCGTAGACTGTGTTTTGCCTTTTACTTACATTGTGTCATGATACACGAGGAGGAAGGAGAACGATTCTCGAGTAGCAAAGTTAAATCTGCTGGAGGAAGGAAACTCATTTCTTACGATTCCGTAAAATAAACCATGACGAATTGATGTGACTTGGCGAGTATCGGAAAATTCTCAGTGTGGTGACTCAAGTATAAAACCGGGTTTTCCCAATCCTACCGTACGAAGCGCAAAACTTAAATAAAATGCTTATTGAAAACCATAAGTTTAATATGTCTGTAAACCTACATATTTAGCTAGCTTCATCAATATTGGGATCATGTTAGTGCTAAAGACAATTTGGTAGTGTACTTTGGTGAACGATATCGGGGTAACAGCGTTTTACTAAAATAGTCTACATATTCTTTCAGCAATTGGGAATTTCAATAACATATTAGGCACATTGTCAAATTATCGTCTGTCTGTGCCTCTAGGAATTTTATCTTTAAAAATCAAATGCTTAAATCTTTAAATAACGTCGTTCCGCAATTCTTTGACCTCGAAACAAGGCATATCACGCTCCGATCGTTTAGACCCCGGGGTAAAACCTGCGCACATTTTACAGTATGCGGAGTAAGCCTGCGAGCGAGACAAGATGTCGAGAAGAGTTAAATTTACGTGATCTCTCCGAAATTTGAATGTTCAAGCTTTACCCATTCAGATCAGGGCAATTTTTCCGCAGATGTCTTCCCATTCCCTGCTTACGTATAACGCAAAGTTCACACTTATCGATCGAATGTTTTCGAAATAAATACCAGACACACATTCAGCTACTTCATTAGCGCAGGATACCTTCTGGGTAGAGCTCCGTGACCTAAAATGTTCGTGAATGACTGGTATTAAGCATCTCAATTGATAATAGCCGCATCCGTTCCAAAAACGCATTCGTTTGTATTGAAGTGTGACGATAGAACATGAGAAGAGGGAAGAAGCTTCTCGGAGATGAAGTCCAAGTGTTAATGGACATCCTTCATGGCCAGCAATGAAACACTTTGATCTTTTGATACACATACAATACATGCTCAATCGAAAGATTACACATCAAACAGGGATTGAATAATTAATGAGCATGATATTAATTTTGTAGTGACCAATAAGTATCCAATGTAATTTATTATAATTGAATAACATTATTAACTACACCAGTGTATAACTCATATTAATAATTCACTTTTATAATGGGGTGAGTTTCAACAATTTTTTTTTATTATTACAATTTATCACAACGTTTAAACTCTTTATGTTGTTTATACAACAAATTGTAGGAATTTTCCACCGAATTACAAAGGTCAGACTAAACGTTGTCTCAAGATTAGAATCAGTGAGACAGGTAGTGAGATTATGAATAAGGTAGCAAATTTCGATACACATCAAATATATTTTATATTAAAACAACATTAAATATGTTTGTAAAATTTACAAACAGACACGGAGAAAATATATAATGTTTATAAATGCTTACTATAATTTGTTTGTTAATGTTCATTTCATAGTTGTTTTTTGTGATGTTCATATGTGTTAAAGTTGTGACTGCCAATTGAACCTAACGAAGACTCGAACAAGAGTCGAGAGTATGAGAAAGATCGTGAAAAAATAAAAAAATTACTACGAATAAAATTGTTAGGTTGAATTAATTAAATAATTAATAGACTTAAATAACTAATTGAGTGTTCCAACAATTAAGGTATTAAGCAGAAACATCCTTTTATAGAAACCAAAATAAATATTTCTACATCTCAGTGAATTAATTTCTAAATGTAATTTGAATATAATTCAAAGACGTTTCATTCGTTATCGCCTCATAAATTTACGCAATTGAACGAGAATGTAGTTTTAATATTGTCCAAAGAAAAATTATGAGACATCACCCCTCCTGGGATTTGATTTTGTACAATTTTATTAAAAGCGACTGACAGCAAAATCATTTTGAGGATCTTGTGATGAATTAAATAGATATTTTATTCGGAATTGATGGGATGGTCCCTTGCTTGCTTCTGGAGAGTAAATTAGTTTATTGTCCTCCGCGTGGTCATACGCCGTTTGTATTGCTTTTTTTGACAATAAATTATTATTATTATTATTATTATTATTGAAAATGAATGTATCATATTAAATTCTGCTGCCACAACTAGGAAGAGTAAAATATACCTTAGTCGCACAAATCACTACTTCATTAAAAATAAGCTCCTGATACCATAAATTTTTCTAATAATTGTCACATTTACCTTCGTGAAATACTTTTGAAGAAATCCGTATACTTAATTCTTTTTGTCGGTGAAGGGTCCAAATGAAAAGAAATAGTCTTATTTAGTCAAGTATCGGGAAGTTATTTTAAAACATGTTACCGCATTAGCGACTCACAAAAATTTTTAAAAAAATCTATATCCAAATTTTCGTAGAACTGGTGATTTTAGTAATATACTCAAAATAGCAAAATGTCCAATTTTTTTAATTTTAATAAATAAGAATATGTCCAAAATAAATTCATTATTCATTGTGACGATTCAACAACCCATTTTCTCAATCTTTCTAGTGAATCGGACACAACGCAACCAATACCACACATTTCACGTAAATCTACGGTTGTCTCCGACGTGCAACACGGCCACCCAAAACCCTTACTCCAGCAGCGATACGATGATCCGCGGAAGGCCAGTTTCTTTCTTCGCCTCTTCCCACCACGACCGTGAGTGAAGAGGAGCAGCAAAGAACGAGGCCGATAAAGGAGACCCGATGGGAAGGAGACGAGGAGATACGGCAAGGGAGTGAGTAAAGGGGTTTATCTCCCAGCGCGTAAGGGCTTTTGCGGGTGAAGTGAAGTCGTGAGCTGAACGCAGTGCGTGCCCGCTCGCTGGGTGTTCGCTGGTCCGAAGAGTGGTATGGCGGCTCTCGACTCCTGAAGAAAGAGAAACGCCAACGACGCCCAGGGATCTGAGTGCGTAATTTGTCATACAGCCCAGATTTAGATTAGATTGTCGCTTGGGTGAGTCCCGCACGTAGACCAAAAAGGTCCTTTTTGTTCCCCTTAGTCCAGTTAGGTTTATTTCAACCCCAGGTCCTCACTGAAGGACACCAAGGAATGGATCTTAGCCTTCCTGGTATCCTCTATGTTCGGGAAATATAAACCTAGGTATCGGTATCTTGTTTGGGTATAAGCTTCACACAAACAGTAAATGCGCGGAAGTCTCCTCCTCCATGCCGCATCTCCTACACATTTATTTATCTATTTTATGTTTTGGCGAGTTTGAGGTCATGAGGGCTGCTCTTCCACCAAATCGTTGGGAACTGGGAAGGAGAGATGTTGGGTTGCCGGGGAACGTAAGGTACCAAACCGACATTTGTCTGGAGTAGGTGAGGGAAACCCCAGCTGAGAATCACAACTAATTCGGCCGGCCAGGGTTTGAACCCACGCTCTACCACTCAGCGGGATCATGGAAGCAAAGACGCTACCACTAGACTACCGCTGTCGGTATTAAATCACCGGCACATTGAATCGTGACTGATTTCCATAATGCGTAACTGTCTCCGTATGGTATTCTGCCTTGTTACAAGTCTTTCCTCATACACTCCCACCCAAGTTTACTAGGACCTTCTTATTTTCCTGATTAACTCACGGGTCTGTCTAGCTATAGTCTGTGACTTCCAGATGGTGAGGTGCTGCTTCTGTGGCCAATTGACAATCTCCAGCCTCACCTGTCGTGGAGATACTAAAAAAAAAGAGTTCTGGGCCAACAAATAGTCCCTTAGATTCCAGCTTTGCCTTTTCGTCCGCCCTTTCATTTCCCCTGATTCCCTCTGTCTGCAGCGTGGGTTGCCCTAGCGTAGACCCGTTCTAGACGCCATGCCACGGTACCCACACACGGCTACTATAACCTGTGAAAAAGGTAACTTCAAGCAGTGGCAGACAGGCCAAAGGTTAGTGATCAAGCCCTATATCCATCACAAGCATACCGATTACTGCCGGTTCTACGAATCAGTAGATGTAGGTCTTAGCATTCAGATGTAAACTCACTAAGATTCTGGTGAGACGAGTAGAACTCCCGCGTGTCTATAGGGAGAGGAAGAGTCAACAATCTTCCAATACTGACATTAGCTCACGTGGTCTTTGGGTTCCCTCGTTACTTTCCTTTCGTGGCAAGCATATTCATTTCCGCCGCAACGTTAGTGAAACGCTAGTAACAGAAATGTAAAGATGAATTTCTCATAACTCCCGAAAATACTAAGCGCAGTACTTTCATACGCTTCCACTTTCATACGTGGGTATGAATGACGTTTACAGGAAATTACGCACTATGAAACCTCACACGTCGCTGGTGGTTCTCTTTTCTTAAGGACTCTATTCGGAGTAAGAGGAGCAAGGAATGGCGTCCGAGGGAGAATTGGGTTTCAGAGGTGGCGTTGGCAGCGGATTCTTCACTTCCTTCCTCTACGGGCGCTCGACCGACCGCTTCGGCGTAGCAACGCGATTTATAGAACATAAGGTTACCCACTGGGGCCACGTGGAGAATTCAATCTACCAATCGTTTACGGGTTACTCATTCCATCCGTTATCAAGAACGTACTCGTACATTTAGTGATGTCACTAGTATCATTTCTACTCTTTTTAGATTTGTCGAACTACAGGTAATCAATTCTGTTCTTATTTTCTCATTTTAGCACATTTCCAGGTAATGAATATTATAAAACTGGCTCAAATAAACAGATTTACATCTATAAAGTTTTTATATCTAAAATAATAATCTAACCAATTATTAAGGAAATAATAGTAATAACAGTTTGTGGTGCAATACATAACGTTTATTTTCATATATATATATATATATATATATATATATATCTCCCCGAAATTATGTATATCTCGCACAAAATTTTCTGAAGTATTTCATACGCCTCTTTTATCTAAGCGTCACTGGGTATTTCAAAACGATATTTAACTTTTCCGGAGGCATGATACATGAATCACGGAACGGAGTTCTTAAACTCGACACTTCCTGGCGGTCAAGGGATTAAAAATTTTGGGTACCATCGAAGTCGACAGATTTTACCTGCTCTAATGGCAAGCCGTCCGCCGCGTACCGTCCTGCCGACCCACCGACCTGCCGCTAATAATTCTACACATAATTCCAATAAAAATTAACCCAACCACGACGTATTTATGACATTACTGAGTTTTAAGCTTCTGTTAACATAGTATATATTGTAATCGTGAAAAATACTGCACAGGTAGAGCGGTGTAGACCAAATCTCTAAGGAAGTGTCGAGTTTAATAGTGAAATTATCCTTTTACCCGAGAATCTGTCAAGTTTGAGTACGCCCTTACGGAACACTTGTGCATACTCGACTGTATTTCAAAAGAAACAAGCAAATTCGTTAATTTTGGTAATATTACACTAATAACTGAAAAATACTAATTAAAGCATATTTTTTCTTAATCGTAATTCACAATGTATAATAATCAATTAATATATAAGTAAATAGAAAATACATTATGTATTTGATACTTGAAGAGCATATTTTGCTATTTCTAAAACGCGTTTTTGGTGAATGTTTAAAATAAATGTTTTTATATTCAGAATTTTAAAAATTATTTCGCAGAAGCAAAAGTTCTACGAACCGAGAAATTATTTATTTTCCCGTTAATGAAACCGTTCAAGCAAACAACGACAATACGGAAGTTTTTAATTTCCTCCCCTCAAAGACCAATAGAAATCAATCAAACGTAGCAAATGAAACAATCCAATTACTCCCGGACCAAACGCTTCATCGCGAAGCCAGCCCTACGGAAACTTTTCAAGGCACACTGGAGAGATAAGGCGGTTATGGAAATGCGCAGTGCTTCTTGGCGCGGCGCCTGGTCGTCCGTCGTAGCTCCCAGTCAGTGTACCTCAGCAATTGTGATTCCGGGGGCTGCGGGAGGGAAGGGGTTGCTGTCGACCTTCTGTAGATTAGTACTCGCGCCTCGGGGAAGCACAGCAGAGCGTCGGAATGCGGTTCGTTAGATCCTCAGCCAAGTTCCGTTGCGGATATTCTGAATCTCATCTGTGATTTGTGTTAGTTCCTCACAGAAACTGGTGGCGAATTCGATTGACTTACTTGAGAGTTCTAAGAGTAAATCTTGTAGTACGAGGAATAATTTGTTGAGGAGAAACATTTGTAGAATTTCCGCATCCAATCCTTTCCGTAACTCCCAAGTCATGTAACTTTCCAATATGGCTGCCTCACACGAATTGCCAACTTCTACGAACTAAAGTTATATCCAATTAAATATTAATAGTGGTCACTAAGAAATACAAGTCAATAACACAACAAACTAAGACAAAAGGTAATATTTGTTCCTTACTCTCGATGCAGAAGGAACAGAATAGCTCCACAAGAGCATATGAATTGAACAGGTGTCCGAGGTTGGCAATGCATTTAAGTTTACAGAAATTCGAATGCCTGCCAACATAACGCGAGATACACTTATCATTACTCTTAAGGACAATGGCGAAGTAAAAACGTTCGCTACATTGAGTACAAGCTCTGTACCAATCAAGGCAGACTGACAAAAATAGAAAAAATAAATAATTTATCGTCAAGAGATCCCTAACACCGTGTTAGTAACAATAAAGTAACTTACTGCGACTAACATACAGTAAACTAATAAACACTGTGATCCATTCGTGTTTCTTTCTTAAGTTCAATTTTCTCGAAGTTAAGAAACGCGACTTCGAGAATATCATGTTTCCAAAAACCTTTTTGGACTCTCACGAAATCAAAAACAAAAATATTAAGTTCCGAAAAATATCGCATATTTCTAGTGTGACAATTTGAGCAAGAAAACAAAAATTATGAGCATTTTTATCTTTTCATTATTCACAATACCTTTAGATGATGATGATGATAATAATAATAATTATTATTATTATTTCTTAGCTTCATCTTTTACGGAATGCGTAATGTGTCATAAAGAACGATAACAAATCTTTGGTCCAGGGTCAAAGAGTTTTAACACAAAAGGAGAGTTATAGTGTATTTCAAATATTTTTATTGAAAACATCTGTCCATGCCAGCCTTACGTATGTACTTATACAAAGCAAATTAAGTATTACTATTATTCGTGTAATATAAATGGTATACAATAAGATTTCATAACGACCAAAAAAGGAAAAGTAGACAAGCAATCTCAAGGAATAAAATATTCAGCATTATGGTTTTTTGATCTCGCTTCAAATACAGTAAAATCTTTTACTGGCCGAACTAAATTATTGAAAAAAAATAATTATCTTCAGAAAGGACAAATGATATTTTTAAAAAAAGTCATTTATCAAACGAATGTCAATAGCTCCACGAAAGCAATTCTTTCACTAGACGTTAGAGTTATTAGTGTCAACTTTATTTAAATACATTAATAGCATGTCGTTTCGAAAAATTTTATAAGGCCAACTAAGTTTTTATATGAGCTAATGTCTTCCTAAATATGAAGTATGTGTTAAAAATCGTACGTACTTTGCAATCACCCAGTTTTCAAAACAAAAACTTAAAATTAAAATAACTACCATAAATTGCTTCTATACATGTGAAGAGAAAGACCACCTGCATATTTTCACATTGCGTCAGATATAATTTCACAGCTTTTACAAATCGCTGCGCAACAACGAAACAGTGTCCTAAAAACAAACACAAACACCGAGACAATGTATGAAAATGTACTAATGCGCCGTCACTTGTCAACCGCGACAACGTGCAGCCGTCCGTCCACTCCTCGTCGGCGGATTCACACGAAAAGCAACAGCGCTGCCAACCTGCCAAAACGCCGCGGCTGGATGGATAAACAGGCAGTAGCAACAACGTCAGGCGGTGCTAATCGCGTCCACAGGCGGGCGGCAGGTGGTCCGGAAAGCAGGCATGTTGACCGTGGGTGTGCATTGTACACGAATGAGGACGTTGACCTCTGTACACGGCGATTGGGGACAATAAACGGCGCGTTGCGGCGCCTTCCCTCCGCTAGTCACTTGTCGGGTGGAATCAGTGTCACTGGGAGTCAACGGTGAGACGAGAGCGCTGACTTCGCTAATGTTTAGGAACAACAAAGAATACAAGGTGCCGAGACACTTAATGGACTTATTTGGGGTTCATAAAAAACAAAAATAGATCTAAGCAACTTTGAGTAAAGAAATAAAGGGTTTATTCAGTTAATTTGTAGAGTAAATCAACAAGCAAAAATATATTTAGACCAAAAAGTTACATTTGATAAAACAATTACTCACAATTTGTTACGCTTTTGTCATACCCGAATAACATAAGAGGAATTATGCGCCGGAGCCCGGGGACATTGGTCGACGATTCATATATTATTCAATTTTATGTGTTTTGAATAAAGAAAGATTATGGTGTAATTCAACAAGCAAAATATGATTAGTACCAAAAAATCACGTTAGTAAAAATAATTATTCACATTTTCTTACGCGTTTGCAGTATCACTCAAATAATACACGACAAAAGTGGAATTATTTTAAAGCAAAAATGAACATTTATATAACCAGTAAGAACTGAATGAAAATGTGTTTCAAAAGTCGTTCCACGCAATATTTTGACACGCTCTCACCACTAAGCAACATGAAACAAAAACAAAAATCATTACTTTTTCCTCCGAGGTCTGTGATTTACACCCAGGAAAAAACTATTCTTAAAGCACCTCTAAGTTTGGTTACGTAAGTAACCAATTTTCGACTGTAATTTCACTCATCCTGGCAGAAATAGTGGAACTTACATGGTCGAACTCGGCTAGAGAGGAGAGCTAAAACGCCATATAGTATGTTTCTCCCGAAGTCACCGCCACTTGATTAAAGAACTTTATTTGGCAGGAAATCCGAAGCTGGAAAACGAGTGTTGTCAATCAAAAAAAATAAATAAATAAATAGGATTTCTGGTGACAAAACGACTCCTAAAATATTTTAAACGTTATTGATTTTTTTCTCATTATAACGATTTCGGGTAATTAAGACTGCAAAATAATGAACAATTCAGATTCATCAAAAGGAGTAAAGAGCAACAAATGAATTAATAAAATGTTCGATCTCATTAACACATGCATGGAATAAAGAATCTTCAATTACTACGGACTCTCATAAAACCAAAACGAAGCAATTAAAACACTGATCATTACCAAAATTAAAAATCACATTTACACATGCAGTGGCACAAATGAGATTTGTTTCATTCCTTTTTTTTTTCTTTTTTTTTTGTGGGGGAGGGGGCTGCCTTTGGAGATAACATTGTATCTTACGGATTAGCCACAAATTATTGATATTAGTTATTATTATGAAAATTAACAGCCCAAAAGAAACATTATTACTCTGTATTGTTCTAAAAAAACTAGTATTGTTTACTTTAACTACCTCCTTTTTACTTGAAAAGCACAACTATAACCACAACAGCAAATAATGTGGAAAGTTGTTTCATAAATAATATGAGGATGCAGTTTAGATACTTCAGAAATATTATTCTTTAAGAAGTTAAAACATTACTTCATTCATGAGATGTAACTAGGATACAGTACTTGTGTACCATCTCACGAAGTGACAAAACTGTGACAAATCTGAAATAGGTCGTTAAAGTCAACAATTATGACACACGTACACTACACAAGAAAACTAGTATTTATCTTGATAACTTTCGGTTAGGTGAAAATGGCGACGATCCGGGAGTGGAACCCGGGACTCCTGCTTTGATCGCAGGGATGTTAACCACTACACCACCCGTTCACCTTCCACAACTGTACACCGTAGTCTGGGTGGAAATGGTGTACTGTTGTGAAAGGCGAACGGGTGGTGTAGTGGTTAACATCCCTGCAATCAAAGCAGGAGTCCCGGGTTCCACTCCCGGATCGTCGCCATTTTCACCTGACCGAAAGTTATCACATATCTTCTCCACGTGTAGGGTACACGGAAGGAACATATGCATAGTATTTTATCTTCTTCATTCCCCATCCTAAACGTAAGCCACCGGATACTGGTGAATCATAGAGTAAACTTATGAAGAGCAGGTTTATTCAGTATATTTCTCGTTTCCCTGCTACAATATCACCAGCACCGGTCAATTCACGTGATTAACGTGGCGATGTTTCAACGTGGTAACGGTTTCAGTTCCGGCGTTCGAATGTACACAATGGAGGAGTTGGAATTAGTATGCCACAGGGGCAACGGCAGGCATTCGAGTCTCTTTTGTTCTGGAAAAGGAAATACACACTGATGGTCAATAGAATTCTAAATACTCAACGAGACATACACAACAGTCAACGCATTGCTTCACATGCAAGACAATTCGCCATTTTGTTAACGATGTCGCGAATTGGAATTCAATGGATCGTACACATCTGTAAGCACGAGGGAATATAACATTAAAGTACTATTCTATAAACGTACAAATTGATTAAGGGGCATTTACGGCAATGTGGGGTCGAGAAGTGGATATTTTTTCAAAAATAAACTTGAAAATACCCATTGATAAACCTACGTTACGCGTCAATTTTTGAATGCGATGACTAAACTTATAAGTATAATTTTCTTAATTTTGTACGATTATGGACATTTAATGTACGTTGTTCTAAAATTTCTAAACAATGTAATGTAATTATATATATATANTTGGATTATTGTCATGTGATTTATGTATTTGTTTTATGTTAATTTTGTATTCATGTTGGTATGTATTAATTATTTTCCCTTCAGTTATCTGCAAACGAGATCTTCCCATTGTTATTAATAATATTTTATTATCATCATCAGAAGAAGAAGCTGTCAAAATCACATTCTAGTCAATTTGATCTATGGGTTAATTTGTCCTCACTTCTGCTTATTTCACATCAAATATTGTGGACATATTAAATTATCAAATAGAGTGAAGTTATTCTAGAAGGTCGGTATGCGTAAATCATTTGACATCATCACAAATGTTAATTCGTGAATATGAAACTCCGAAACGCTCAAAAAACTACAATATGCAGTACGAAAAAAAAAATGTATTTAAGCTCTGACATGATGATGCTTCGGGTTCATTCAATGACTTACCTGATTTTAGAGCAAGAAGAAGGCTTCTTCAGAAGCAATTCTGATTTACGAACACGCTCACCTGTAACAACACCAAAAGAAAAGAATTAGATAATATTACACGACGAGTTATTGTACATCATGAAAAATTATTAGTCATTACTATACTGTTAGGGAATAAGAACCCATTCAAGAAAACAGTAACTTCTCCAATAATTTAGAACCTCTAAACAGACTTCACCTCAGAGGCACAAGATTTATTTTCTTCGTAGTTTATTTGAGAGTAAGATTTACTTGTAATTTCAGAAAGTAAATAAAAATATTCCATCGTGTTGTATTCTATAAACCCTTTCTAGTTAACTCTACATCTTGTCGAGGGACACTATCATCGGTCCGATGAAATTGACATAGCGTTTCTCTTAAGTACGTTGCATTTGATTCACAACCATACGACCATACAATTTGTTGTTTTTCTGTTACCGAGTTCGCTGATTTAAACAAATAAATTTCTTTTCCTTATTTATTCTTTCGAATAATTCTTCATGTATTGTTACTGGTGCACCTACGACACAATCAAATGAAATGTGAAATTTTGAACTGTGAAAATGTGAAACTTATTTTTTTTAGTTTTATCGTTTAGTCTTCTCGTTTTCGGGAATCATTAAACACACAGAAGATCGAGACACTTTGGAGGGTTGAATAATGATGCTAATGACAATTTTTGTCGTTAAAAAATACAAAAACCATCATGTTAGTACGATTAGTCAACTCAAAAACCGTATTCTGTACACTTTGATCAAAATTCAGGAAAAAGTGTCAGTAAAAAAATTACATACAATTGTCAGTCATTTAAGTAATAGGATACTACTCAGTAAGCGTTAATTAGCAAAGTGCACAACACAAAATAATGACACATTTCACAAAATGGAAAAAATAATACATTTAGAAAGTAATAATAATGAGATGGAGAAAACATCACAAATGATGTTGGATTCGATAACACAAAATGCGACGCATTGTACAAAATGTACGTTGGTTCATCACATTCCAAAATACAACACAATCCGAATGGGATAATTAGACTAATCCCTCATCAACAAACTCGCGCAATCCATATAAATACACTAATTCCAATAGTGCCATTCACCGCGAGGATGACGGGACAGAAAGTTCATTAGAGAACCATCAAACAATTCACGGGCAAAAGGCGTTCGCAAGGGATTTAGTAGTTGTAGAGGAAAACTAACGCGGAGTTTGGGGCCAAACGACTAGTTAATCACTTAGAATGGACGAAGTTCTCAGACATGCTACTTAACTGTTCGACGTCCACATTTCGGGCCAGACCAGGATTTGTTAATTAATGCTCAGAAGATTGAATACACGATAGAATGTGGATTAAATACGCAACCACTACATTAGACGTAGGTTTCAAACGAATTAAGGAAAGTTTAATGGCAGCATTGCCAACATCGTGTAGTTGGAAATTTAACGCACAGAGGGTAATTATTTTGGTTAAAAGAAATTTTTGGGGTCAGAAAAAATTAACGTAGGTTGGGGAGGATAAAACCGATGAAGGGTTATATTTCATATTTTTGAGCAAAAGAAAAAATAGAATAAACCTAATAAATTATTGATATCAATGTTCCCACACTGTTCCGAATGGAAATTGCATATAAATATTTTACTATGAAGCTAACCTTCACCTCATATACACCAAGATAAAAGTTTCAAAATCATGTTTAATGAATGTAACACAATAAATATTTAAGACACGTCTCTATAAAAAGTCACGTTATTTGAAAATGTTCGTATCATATTCTTTATAACTAAAAGCTAAATAAATAAATAAATTTATTGTCAAAAAACAGTACAAACTGCGTATGACCACGTGGAGGAAAAAAAACTAATTTACTCTCCGGAAGCAAGCAAGGGACCATCCCATCAATTCCGATCAAGGGCCCTAAGGCAGAGGCGGATTCAAAAAATTCAGCAAAAATTCCTAGATAAGATAAAAAGTTAGCTGCGAGTTATAATACTAATAGAATGTCAATATGTTTGTAATTTTAAGCAAAAAATTACATGTAAGTTATTATCGAACTATAGATTATTCTGAGTATAGTGCTTAAAAATTGAAATAACACTAAATTCACGATTTATTGTTACAATAGACCCGCCCCTAGACAAAGCCTAGAGAACCTGTATGATAAATCCGCCTCTACCCGAAGGAAAACCGGAGAAAAACCCGGGCCAGGATGGGGCTACAGAATTTATGTACACAAACGTGCCAATGTTGAGTACACATAAAACTAAATTAATATGAGCCATAAGACAACACAATCATGCAAGAAAATAGTTTTTGAAATTGTTATAAGTTGTTTAAAAAGTACTACAGCAATGGCGTGATAAAGCACAAGACGAATTTAACTTTTGTTAAAATCAATAAATTCTTTTACAGTGTAGAAGCACTGGTGCAGGAGGTAGTTTTTAACCGCGGATTTGAAGATATTCAATTTCATAATATCTTTTATATTCTTGGGCAGGGAATTATATAGAACGATTCCCGAATGGTATGGTCCCTTTTGGCAAAGAGTGGTTGACACTCTAGGGCGATGAATATTACTACTATTGCGTGTATAGTGTTCGTGAACGAGACTGTTTCGTATAAAGCAAGGGTGGCACTTCAGTAATTCGGTCTTAACAAACACGACCGTTTCATAAATATAAATGCAGGGAAGTGTTAAGATATTTAATTCCTTGAATAAAGGTTTACAAGAGTTTCGGGGGTGAGATTTACAAATTATCCGAACTATCCTCTTCTGAATTCTGAAAGTTTGAATACTCTGACCGGAATTACCCCAGAAGGTAATGCCGTAACGTAAATGGGAGTAAACGTTTGCAAAATATACGCAACGGGAAATACGTGGACTAACTGCGTTAACTAAGATTCGGAATGCGTAACACAATTTGCTTAATTGGGAATTAAGATTGTCAATGTGACAATTCCATTTGAGGTTGTCTTGAATATGGAGACCTAAGAATTTTGTATTTGTAACAGTTTTTAATTGTGTTCCGTTTAAAGAAAGAGAAACCTGGGGTAAAGATTTTGTGATACTATTGTGAAATGACATAGACACTGTTTTGTCAGTGTTTACAATGAGACGATTTGCATGGAACCAAGTCGAAAGGTTAGACAAAACTTTTTGAGCATTGGCGTGTTTACATAGTAAATTAGTGTCATCAGCAAAAAGAACCATTTTGCAATCTGATGTGGATGATGACATGTCGTTCACATACAATAAAAAGAGTATAGGGCCGAGAATTGATCCTTGGGGTACTCCGCAAGTAAGTGGCTTTGTTTCTGAAAGACAACGCTCAAGTATTTTATTTTTAGTATAGGATATTTCTACTTGTTGATATCTATCTTTTAAATAAGAAGTTAGCCATTGATGTGGAAGTCCACGAATGCCTAAAGAATGCAATTTGGTAAGGAGAATTCCGTGATCGATGACATCGAATGCTTTGGATAAGTCAAGAAAAACACCCTGAGGATTTTCTCCACTGTCTAGAGATGTGGTAACATCGTTTAAGAAGGAAAATATGGCGCTTGTAGTGGAAAAGGATTTCCTAAAACCGTGTTGATCGTCAGAGAGAATGTTATATTTTGATAAAAAATCTAGAAGACGCTTATAGAACAATTTTTCTAGGATTTTTGAGAAAGTGGGTAGTAGAGATATTGGTCGGTAATTTCCAATATTAAGTTTGTTTCCTTTCTTGTGTAAAGGTTTCACTTTAGCTCTCTTAAATATATTGGGAAACACCCCTTCCGATAAAGAACTATTAAAAATATTTACGAGTGGATTTAATATAGCGTGGGACGAAGATTTAACAATAAACTCAGGTATATCATCTATGCCTCGTGAAAATTTGTTTTTTAAGGAGCTGATGATTCCCATGACTTCACTGGCGTTAGTTTCGGAAGTGAACATAGAATTGGGTATGTGGGTGGTAATAATTGGAGGACATTGATTTGGATATATTGAGTTCGTTATTTTACCAACTTCTGAGAAGTGAGAATTAAACAAACTTGCGATGTCCTGAGGATTTGACACGATCTTGCCATCGTTTAGTAAAGAAACATTTTCTTCGCGATTTTCAGAAGTTGACGTGTAATTGTTAACAATATTCCACATGGCTTTCATCCGGTTGTTCGATTTTAGTATATGCCTGTCGTTTTCCATAACTTTAGCTGCATAGACTACTTTTCGGAGAATAGTCTTATATTTACGAAAATAATTATGGAATTCGGGTGGCTGGTTATAGCGTTTTGAAAGATAATATAAACGGCGTTTGTTTTTTGAAGAAATTCTTATCCCTAGGGTGAAAAGCTAAAAAAAGAATTCCTTAAATCTTAAGAAATGATTGAATTTTTACTAATTGGTGTTGACGAAACGTTGTTTGATTAAGATTACAAACGTAACGAATCTACCAGGAAAGGTCAAATTTCTTAATACATTAAATATTTACTTTTCTTGTGCAAAAAATAGATTTGGGTGATTCAAATATTTTTTGTCTAGTTGTCTCTCTAAAAATAAAGATTGATTATGACAGAATTATTTCGAGAATTGTTTCGTATTGCGTGGTATTAAACAGCCGGAGGAAAAAGTGTACCAGATGTATTCAAATAATATTGTAACGAAAATTAAAACTGTTTCAATAATTCTTTCATTTAATCTAAAAATTTAAAATGTCAATAATTCTATGACTTTATTAAATGAACTAAGGATAATATAACAGACCTGAACAATGACCCGATTCAATTCCTATTTTTTTTAAGTTCTGTACTCTTAAACCTAGAAATTATGTTGAACAAAACATATATTTTCTGTTCTAAATTTAAATTTAAAACGATGTCAACTGAAAAAAAAATTGTTTATCAATTTTTATTAATTCAGTAATTAACAATAGTTTTATTATCGATGTAAAAAAGTAGTGTTTTATGTTCAGGTTCGTACACAATTCCAGAGAGCACAAAACTCATAAAAGGAGTCGCCACAGTCATCATAGAAACAGTCTGGAAACTGTCACAGCGAATGTGCTGGGGGCCTAGGTGATGCGAAGGCGTGACTTCAGAAGCAAAGCGTGACCCGCGATGAGGGTTGACAGCGTCCGCACACATGAGCAAGACGCTAGGGACGTCAATGAGAACGGGACGCGCGGTCGAATGGACAGGGTGCTGTCTACGCAGAGAACGTCAATCCGAACTCGAAGAAACCCGAAGAATCTTTTTTTTTTTTTAAGACTTCTTACTTCGTTATCACATTATCTATTTATTATTATTATTATTATACAAGCAAAATTTGTATGTTTAAATAGGCTATATCCTAAACTTATCGTGAGATTTTGCCGATATATATAT
>NNCF01128625.1:454534-534267 GCA_002313205.1 Laupala kohalensis
AGTTAGAGTTATTGATACTAGGAGAAGGAAGGAAGATGTGCTTTCCAGTCGTCACAGCTATATGAACTGGGACATTAATGTGGAAAGCTACAAATTTTCAGGCCCCATCGGGAATCGAATCCGAGATGATTTCATGACGAGTGACAACACTGCCACCTGCGCCACCGCCGACGACCACTGTCGGCACGTCGCAGTTGTGTAGCGTCATTGATAACTATATCCAAGTGATTGCTTATATCTGAAAATAAGAACTACAAATATGAATGAAAAATACAAATGACATTAACGAAACAATAATTTACCAAAAAATACCACACTATGTTACGTAGCTTCAGGCACATATTCTCGATGTGTATGGAGGGGTGGAGGGAAACCTCAGGGTCCACGGACCCCTCTCAATTTTTAAATTAAAAAAAATGATGGTACTTAATCTGTATATACTGTTTCGTTTACGTTAATTTCATAAACAACTGATAAAGATCAAAATCTAGGATCGAATCATCGTATCAAGAAAAAATCACAATAAATATTGATCGCATGGATATATACTTTTATGAAGTTGTTAATTAACCATTTATCATGCTACTGGTAATTCAGCAACTATATTTTCAGAACAATAACTTGACGTTAACATCAATAAATTTTGGGCAACAATTATGTATCCCCCCCCACAAAAAAAATCCGGCTATGAATCTGTGTTTCTTCTCTCAAAACTAACGATGTCTGAATGAAGTCTTGCATTCAAATGAAACATACCAGATGAATTTAACCTCATTCGCATCTCGTGACACATGAACATGAAATGCGACGCAATTGTTCAGCGAAAATGATTCATAGTGATGATTCATCTCTTGTCTTCATTCCAGAACAAATGACTTCAGAAACTTTCCCCTCTACTTTAAATCACCACATTACCCACATACCCACATTTATCGCCATATTTAATACTCTGCTTCGTCTTTAGGTTCAATCACACATAAATGTACGTGGGGGTGATGTACCAATCTCAAGGTACATTACAAGACTATCCAAATATTTATTTTTAGTGCATAAGAAATTTTATACTTTCATAATCACGGTATTTATTGCATTCACGTATGGGATATCAAAAGTTTGAGAGGATGTGACTTACTACGAAGGGATTTTTCTAAATTCATATTTTAAAAGTTTGGGTCGGGACAATAAGTAATAGTTACAAGTGGGATCTGAATTCGCTTAGGCGATAGAGAATTTGAAGAGACGCGGTGTTGCACGATCTTTAAGAGTTCCCGAAATAGGCAAGTAGGCATCACAGAAAAATCATGTAACATTCGTGTTCAGGACTTGTAGTAGTATAATCCACCCTAAATTGAAACACTTTGAAAGATTGCAGTTTTTTGTCCGCTTAAGGATCGTTCATTAATGACGCCACGCGATCTTTGAGGATCAGGCTTCAACACGGTATACGAAACCACTCTTTAACGTGACTTCACAAAACGACCTGCCTCTTCCTATCATAGTTACTAGACAACATAACTTAGACCAGAAATTAAAGAAGGAAATATTATTATTTAATATAAGTATACTTAAAACGATTATAAAAGTCTAAAGTCGTGCACGGAGATAATGGTGCATAAGGGATTATAAGACTTTTCAATGTAGGAAAATTTGTCTCTAAAGAGACTATTTTCAACATTTATGTTATAGCAAATGTAACGTCACGCTATCTAATATAGACTTGGTCCTCCTCGAAACATCACATTTCGCCAACCCCCCCCCCCACCCCTCAACCGCCACAAAGGCTCTGACGTAATTCATGNATTTATGAACGATCCCTTAGTGTAAATTTAGTAAAACCGGAGCTGGATCCATATTATGAAACGTAGGCAAACGTAGCGGTTCCGAGCGAGTGAGTCTCACAATCAGCCCATTCTGCTGTCTCATGCGAATTCTAGAAATTCAAGCGCCGTGGGGTGGCAACGCCAATCAATCATCTTCATCAAGCAACCAACGCTCCAATGCAACAGAGGTGCATCATCACACTTTCACCGAGACACGACGTCACGCAGCGGAGGATTCATCACCGAAAGCGATTCTCGTGGGAGTGTTCAAAACTCACCGCCATCACCAAGCATTGCATAGTACAGCTGAAAAGCGCCTTGCTGAGTTTCAGGGATCGTCCCACGAGAAAGTCCCTAAGTGTTACGTGCTCTCCCAAAAACATTCGCTTCGTAACACAAGTTGGGCCGCAAAGAGTGCACAAGTAGGGTCAGCCCCTCTGGCGCCTCAGATGGTAGCGATTTTGCTCCCCACTAAGTCATTCTGGGTTCAATTCCCGGTCAGGGCCCGAAATTTTTTTAGCTTTGAATGTCCTAGTTCAAATATCTGTGACTATTGAAAAGCAAACACACCTTCCTCTGTCCACCTCCTGCTGCTCCTAGTATCAATAACGAACTATTATTAACAATTCATGTGAACCGGTAGCCTACCACCCAACTCCCACGTCCTATCGCTCCACGTACATAAGCTTCAATAGTAGTTTTTTTTTTGACAAAAAATGTACAAAGGAAGTAGGGTCTGACTGCGGAATATAAGTACGGTGCATGAGCTGACTGCACCATCCTTTGTAAGGCAGGAAATGGAAAAGGACATTCTCGTGGGGCGGTCCCTGTACTGTCTTGAGCACGGAGTAGCCACAACGAGCGCCCCTATCACTTTACAATAAAAATTTAGACTCTATTTTCCTTCTGTTTCCGCCAAAAAGGAGGAAATTATGAATTTTGCATTATTATTATTATTAAGCTTAGACAAAATTGTTTCGTTTATACTAAACAAAAATCGAATGAACAAGTTTCCATTTAACGTTCTCTATACGCAATCAAAAACACATTTAAGGCCAGAAGGTTCGTGAATAAATTATTTCATTTCTCTAAATTGTGAATTGGGTACTTCACAAAAGTGTCATTAGAGTATTTACACTACCAATTTTTTATGTCCAATTTGGTAATGAATATATCCAGTTCCTTGACCTCGTAGATACTCGTTCAACTCCTTGTCAACTCCGATATTCCGAACTCTCGAATCCATTTCTTGGTAGTTGGGATGCTCTTCAATCATCTCGTTTTCAGCCTCCATCGTTATTCACAGTTCACCAGTTCGCAAGAACAGGTCCCCCGGGCGATGCGCTCTCCCGGGCGTTAAGCCTAATGACCTGCAGAGGTCGCATTTTTTCCCCATACGGTTGGCAGTGCTAATGGAACAAGCAGGGTCAGTCAGACGCAGTCGTCGTTGGGAGACGAGATGTTAGGGCTGACAAGATGCGGAAGGCAGAAATCAACGGTGCCAGTTTCAGTTTTTTCAACGACCACCAATCTGTAATAGTTGGAGGGCGGGAGTGATTGAGCATTATAATTGGATACAATAGTTTACTGTTCCAAAACGTTTAGTGCAAGATGAAACATATACTCATAAATAGTTAAAACTTATTTATATTCATATTAATTTCATTAGGATTTGTAGTTTACCTGTTCCAATAAACTTCCCCATTTATCACAATCCCCCACGTCAATTACTTCCCCTATCCACTCTTCGAAAGTGAGATATCACAACACGACGAGAAATTCCCTTGGAGAACAGCTTTTAATTTATTTCACAGAATGGGATTCGAACTCTGCAACCCCTGGCGCACCCTCCACTACTTCATCCGTTTCAATACTTCACCTTCTACAAATACCATGAATCATTTCCACCGAAGGCCTGCACTAATATGCCTGAATTATCATTCACAATTTTATTCAATGGAATCTTAAAGACGTCGGGCGACCCGAGGGGAAATATCTAGCGTACTCACCTTCCACCTCTGGTGACCCTGTCTGATCCACGTAGGATTCGCGATGGTGGACGAAGCATGGTTCGCGGCAGGTTTTCTACGGGATACTCCCGTTTCCCCGGCCATTCATTCCACCACAACATTCACTTATCATCATTTCACCCTAGGAAAGTACAACATATCAAACACTGGTCGCATTGCGTTGGGCAAACTTTATTCTCCCTAACTAAACAAAAAGTGTAAAGATACATTTGAAACAAGCGCGTTCTTCTATCTTAATTTAATTTTTTCACTTTCTCATATACGTAGTATATAGAAAGTTTTGTAATCGTGGAAAAATTCGGAAGCAAGATTTCGACGGATATATCCGTTTTTGTTATCCCTGATTCAGAAATAGAGGTTTTTGGCATAACGTTCTTCTATCTGTCCGTCCGTCTGTTCGCAGTGATTCTGAGTAAACGGATGGATATATTTAATTCATTTTTCGTATTTACAGTAGAATGTACTTGTCGATGCACGTGCTCTATTTTGTTAAATAAAGGGTACTTCACATAAAGGTCAAAGTACTCTTTCGAATATTTCTCAAAAACGGCTCTTATGATTTTGTTTAAATTTTCTGTTCGTAAGGTACAATTAGCATGCATTACATCCGCATAAGCGGTATTTCGCTGAAAGTTTGGTATAGACGCAGTAAAATAATTTCAGTCTGCTACTCTTACACATTAGTTTATTGTCTCAAGAAGATTGAATAATATTTAGGTGTAAATGGACCAAGGAGACGTAGAACACACTTTACATAAACCGAAATGAAAAATATATGATAATGATAAAATACATAGGACGACAGAAGACGCACTGCAGATACGAAAATACATCAATTTCTGTCTACAACGAAATTACACTTACATAACACTTTTACGATATTTTTTGTCACTCTATGCTGCAGATAAAGAAACGTATGTAAGAAAGCATGTGCAATGGTTTAGCACCACTTGTTTTCATTGTTGGTTTCACACTAAGGTTTGTTTTTCGAACAAAAGCACATTTTACATGAAAATATGTTTGAGAAAGTGTAAGCTCGGATTTACACCGACAGACGAATGTTGAAGCAATATTCGTAAGAGCAAATCTAGTAGAAAACCTCATCTCATCAACTATCGAACTCGCATCTAACACTCACAATACGAGAACGTCTCTATTGTAGATTCAAAAAACACTATTTTTAAATAGAAATCTTTTAGATTGCGGTAAACCTCACCGCCAGGTAACAGATTAAGCTCAAGGTCCCGGGTTCGAACCCCGGTCCCGTCTCCCATTTTCATTCAACGTAACATAATTAACTTTTTTTTTTAAAGGAAATCATCGACATTTGATGATCCCTCGTATTATGAAAAACACACCAACACAAACAAGCAACAACAATTATAAATTTCCTGAAAACCAATTTCAAACAGTGAAGTAAATCTAACATAATGTGCAACATCAGATTATAGGGTGCGAGAAAATGGAGAAAGATAAATGCTGAATCGAACGCTTAATACGCAAGTGAATCCCGTTTAGTAATGGAATGATACTAAATTGGGGGAGAAGATCGCAAATCCAGATATAACGTGGTGATTAATGTGAAAGGGGGTTAAAAGGGAAAATTATTTGCTCACTGGCGCAAAGCGAAGAGGGGTTACGAGAAATAACGGGTCATAATGTTGACAAGGGAAACCGATTCCGACGCAATGAAAACATAAAATTAAGACAGGTGCCGGTACAGAGGATAATGAGTTAAACCAAGTCACATGAATCAAAACGGTCGAGCTGAAATTTTGATAATCCGTGAAACCATTCATCTCTTAATATAATACGTAGTCTGAGAATTCTCGGGATCTTTATTTTGACGAAAATGTAATATCTTCACTATAACTAGTGCTGGCTATTATTGATATGTAATTTTAAAACCCTAATAATAACACTTTATATATATAAGGGATTGGGTTTCTTGCAGTTAGAAGCAGAATAATGAGTTGTTCCCATTTTCACCCAGACACAGTTTAACTCACTCACATTTTAACTTATCTACCTGCGTGGCGGAGAGTCAGGCTTTGGTGATGTAGGTGGTAGTCCGCAGGATTGAATAAGCAATAGGGAAACGGTTACAGACCCTCCTACACTTAATATTAACATTTAAAATATTCGAGTTATTTCACTAGACTTGCAACGCCATTTATGCAATTCCTTCAATGTAGTAAACGTTAACCTATGAATATACTTACAAATATAAGCTAATTAAACAATAAGAATATGTTTTAAAATATTTTGATTTTTTTAAACTTCGAAACTCTCATTATTCCTTGATTCTAAAAAGTTGTAAACGTGACAATAAATGTTCTATTTTTTAACTTATTTCTGTGATTTGATACCAAATACCATTTTCTACATTAAAAATAGTGCCAAGAATAACCATACAAGAAGATATCCGTTCACCATCACTTGAAAATACAAATTCCATAACAATCCAAGCCTTTCGGAAACTTCGAAAAATTCTTTTTTCTTGCCTTTATTCTGCTACACAAGAGCAACAACCCAACAAGACGTTTATGGCTCTAGTAGATATTCTCTGCGTTGATGAATGAGCAAGTCAATCGGTCATTCATAACGGCGTAGTGATAACGAAAATATAAATTCAAAAAACGTCCTTAAATTCTTGTCTTTCAAATTATATTAAAAAATAAAAGGAAATTCAGAGAAACAAGTGAATTTCTCCAAACCTTTGGATATGACATCCCAAGTTCATGATTAAGTTGGGATGTCATATCCAAATGTTCAAAGAAATAATTTTCATGCCCCGAATTTGGATCTCACTTTTAAACCTGTTCTCTCCGACTGGAATTAGGCGTAGTTGGTGTTACACGTAGCAACAAAGTCATGACAAGTTACCATGTTTTCATTTTGATATTTCTGAAGCAGTATTCCTGATTGAGATGCCCCCCTTTTTTTTTGCAACCGAAGACGAAAATAGCTGGTTTATCTCCGCGTGGTTATTTTCTTTTTACTACAGATGATTTACGCTACACTCGAAAGAAATAACATGAAATATAAAGCGTTCTCTTCGTCTCTTCGAGGTTTAGTGACATAGCGATAATATTCTCAGGCAAAGTGAAATCTGAACCATTACATCACGCAGTATTCCACGAGTGCACTGTGAGAAATCTCCGCTAATTACTCGACAGTTCGTATCACACCTTCGCCTTCAATTGTTCTGGTGCCATTGTGATACGAATGCGTGGAAACGGATGTGCCTCAAACAATTGACACCGGATGACGGAGAAAGCCATCCGTCTTCATGAATGTGATTTGATGTCCCGATGCTATTCCACTGTGAAGAAGGATAACGAGCGATGTGGATCCAGAATACTAATTATTTGCGTACCAGATTTGCACACAAAATTTTGTATAGTCACAGCTTATAAGGCACTCGTCCGTTTGATGAATATGACCTAGTCTTCGTGAATAAAATATATCGACCCTAGCAGTACTTCAGTTGCTGGGGCTGAAGCAGAGGTAGAATAAGAACGCCAATCCATTCCTCTCGTCCCAGTACCATTTTTATTGTAGTATTTGTAAATGGGAAATGTAGCGTGCTATTGAAGCTTATCTACATGGAGCAAAAGGAGATAGGAGTTGGGTAGTAGACTATTATTAGCAGGTAGGCCGCGTAGCTGGGTTTACCGACAACTTGGCCCACGTGGAGGAGATAGTAGGAGTTGTTAGTAATAGTTCGAGTTATTGGTACTAGGAGGAGCTGGATAGAGGAAGGAGAATTCGCTTCTCAGTAGTCACAGCTATATGAACTGGGACATTCATGTGACAAGCTACAACTTTTTTTCTGGTCCCACCAAGAATTGATCCCGAGATGACTTGGTGATGAGCTAGAACGCTACCACCTGCGCCGAGGAGGAGATGCCACTACCATTGAAGCACAGAACTTATATGGAGCAACAGTAGCAAACAAAACTACATAAACATACCTGGCGGTGAGGTTCACCGCAATCTAGGAGATTTCTATACATAAACATAATAAAGTGTTTCTCTGATCCTTCAAATTTTCAGTCAGCGACGAATTTTATGGTTTTACTACGGAAGAAAACTACTGCAAAGTTTTAGAGAACATTTTAAATTCTATTACCTTTCTTGCTTTTTTTAAATGTTTGTCTTGGTGCATTATGTTAAAAAACTAGTCATTAAGTTAGTGAGATGAGAATAGTATTATGAACCAGAAAAAAATGTTATCTGTATCAGTTATTGATTGCAAGAACGATTCTCTTTAGAATACCAAATATCACGCAGTTACGATAAAAGATGAGTGGAAATCTTTTCAAAAGTTTATTTCTCGACATCAATAACTATGTTACTCCCATCCACATAAAATTCTAGATAAATCATTCCATTAATTCACTTATCGAAATAAAACGTTTCCGAGAAGTCGCTGGGTTGCATGAATGAATACAGCGATGAAGTGAATCTCCCATTGAGGAAACACTACTGCGTCTATTAAGCAAAGCGCCGCCATCACAGGGACCGTCGCTGAGAAACAAATGAATGATCTCCGTCTCTCGCTGCGCGATTGAAGCAAAGGGAGTGTGCGCTTCCTCCTTCACATTAGAGACATCGGGTCGGTTTCCGAACTTATACGTCATGGATATGGAGAAAACACACACGTACATTACAGAAATCTTTAAAATAGAGCTACACTTCTGTCTTCAATAAATTAAAAAAGTTTTAAAGTTAATGATTAAATAGAAAATAAAACACGTAAAAGGTAGTCACGAGTTCGATGAAACATTTTTGGCATCTAGCCTCCCTCCGTCACGTCTGGAAGGTTCGATGCCGAAACTGTTTTGTCAAATTTGTAAGTAATTCTTGTGTGTTTTCTTTTCTATTTTTCATTAATCTCAAAAAATTATATATATATTGACGTTCCGGCTGCCATGTTGCATCCCTAGACGTAAATATAGATGCTGTAGGTTGTCCGTGATAACATGAGACAGCAAATACTACGAGGCGTCGCCTTCTCTGTCTCGCACACCTGCTTTTGAGGAGTGAAGGTGCGGATTGGCTCCTGAGCAGCTGTCACAAACGGGAATCGACTTCCCCCGCCCAAAACGATGCGTGAAAGAGTCACGAGACCCAACGACATTATCCCCGTCGAAGTCTATTTATATTTATGTGTATGGTTGCATCCGTCTTCGGAAGGGTATAGGGAAGTGGTTGCACCCGTAGTACGGTGATGTAGGTGTAGCGTAGTAAACTGGGTCAAGTGAATACTGAAAATACGGTTGAAGATGATGCTCGATAATAGGATAGCACTTTGCAAAAGAAGCTTTACGAGGAAAATAACGTTAAAATTAACGAAAAACTACTAAACAGAATCAGTATCATTTAATAAAAAAGTTTAAAATCACAACAACAAGGCGAAAAATATGGGATTTCGTCGATCGAAGTGTATTTTGTTGTCAAAACTTTCAGCACAATCTTTTTACGCCAACTTGCTTCCACCATAATAAACCAAGTATTTTACAAACATTGATAATAACATGACTGAACGAAAAACTAAACTTGAAATGGCAATTCTTAATGAAAAATAATAACAGATTATGAGAGGGATACCGTCATCCATCCAGGAACAAGAAAAGTTTTCCTAAACTTAAGAATTCTTTTCGGAACACCGACACTTCAAAGCAACGAACCGTAGCACGGACTGTGGTTCACCACCACGCCGAGGCACAGCGCTAGTGTCTTCCTCCATTGAGTGGCCGAATGCGGTCGCAATGTTGCAAGTCTCCGCTTCTAATGCTGGAGTGGCGGCGATGAGGCAAGGCGATGGAAGAGTGGAGGGGGAGAAGAGGGATGGGTAGCCCAATTAGAGGGCACCCGTGACCGCGGGGTCGAGGGTCACGGACGCGCAGGGGGGAGGGGGAGGGTGGCCGTCCGACGACCAGAAGAGACTCACAAGAGAACTTCCTGCCACCGCCGCAACGCCGCTCGGAGACCGACCATGGTGATAATTAGTGACGTGAATTATGGTGAGGGAGGAAGCCGTAAGAGGTGATGATGGTGATAGGAACTTGCGTAGACTCGAGACAACAGCTCAGAAGAGGCGGAGGTGGTTGTAACGGTGGCGGAGACACTTCACAAGACCCTCCCTTTTCCTCGGACTGCAAATTGCTGCTGAAGAGACTGACAGTGCCGTTGATACCTCAAGTTCGCTCATGCACACACACGTCAATTGTTCTCAAAGGAGTTTCTGTATTGTTTATTCTAGATTCAGCAATTCAAAATCACGACTGGTTTCATCTCAACAGTCATCATACAACTGACAATTTACTACTCGGGGGGAGGGGGGGGGGGAAGAGGTTCAAACTGTGAGAACCGCAAAATTTGGTTAAAAGATTTTTAAGAACTTAAGGTGGGAGCAGAACTCCAAGTTAAGTCGCTGAGATGTATAATTGATTTTTATTGTTATCGTCATAAAATAACAATATGAATAATAGTTATTAAAAAACAAGATTTAACGTCTATTAATAAGATAGTACAAACAATATTCAGGAACTCGCTTGACTCGTTTGAAATGCATCATGGCGGCCAAACGCAAACAAACATGGCGGCCGAACACACAACGGTGTCGTGATTTATGCATCTCACCTCAGAAACAGTGAAATATCTTTCTCAGATGTCCGGTGACCCATAGATAAAAGTGATGTACAAAATACTACGGGAAATTTACTACAAATCAAAGTAATCTTCCATCACTTTCGTGATTTTAAAATTGGTCTCATTTTTTGAATAAGAGTTTTCTCCATAAGACGCAATGTATTTCACCAGGTATTATAATTATCTCATTTAAATGGCCGGTGAGGTACGTTTTTTCAAGTTTCATTACATTAATTACATGTTATTTATGCCGATTTAAGATATTTTAGTGATTCAATTCTACCAAAAATTAAATACTACTTACTAATTCCTTCCTTTCTAGGGTACTAAATAGTCGTCCTTCACAGTTGTAAACGGTATCATTAGTCGGAAACGATGCACTTATTCACGTCCTTTGGAAACAAAAGAGAAACTTCCCAGACAGGGCGCTACCAGCGATGAATAACATAAGGCCCCCCACGCCAACAGCGACAAACGCTGCAGTCGCCGTTCATACATTCCAGGAGACATGAGTCACATGGAGACGGAAGCAATCGAAAACCTCAGAACTGTGACGTGTAACTCCACAGCGGGAAACAGCGTACTAATGAACGAATCCATCGATATCTCAGATAACTGAAACTCGGTCGTACACAATACTTCGAATATTGTACTCAAGTTTATGCACGATATTAATACAGTAAAAACATGCTCACATGCACACACACACACACACACAAAAAAAAAAAAACTTTCGGACACAAAAACCATCTGACACCGACGTACAGTGATTGTAAAAAATATACTCTCATTAAATACGTCAATACTTCAAAAAGTAACAACGGACGTTTTAAAAAAATATTTGTATGAGTTAAATAATTACACGCGTTTCTGTAGTTTTGTACCAATGATACGGTCCTGATTGTCACTTCCGCAAATAAAACGATAATAATTTCCATACACATTTAATTTACATAAAAAAACAAGTCAAGAAAAAACAAGAAAGTGATTTCATCCTGTACACAGATCATTGTTGGCGAAAGCTATGAAGTTTAAATTAAAAACTAATAGCAACTCATCCCAGTTTAATGCAGAATATATCGCATTTCTCTCTTAAATTTGAACCATCATTTAAGCATACTTTCTCACTGTAACAAATATACAAAAAGCAATAATTTTTTTATTCGATTTTTATATTAACTTCTTTAGTTTTTTTTAGAACAACTTTGTGAATTTTTTTTTAGTTGGACTGAAAACGTTTCTATGTCTTCCACATCAAGAACGTTACGCCAATTTATTTGGATTCTTCAGATCTACAATCAGCTCGTATTGAGTTCTATAATTGAGTTCGGAGCAATAAATGTGACTCTTTTTCATCTTCCGGCACACGAATAATTAAAAATAGTATTTCATATACATAATAGTGAAATACTGTCCTATTGTTTTGCTTCCCAGTCGATAATTATCACGTCTCACCCGTGACATCTCCAATAATTCACATTAATTCCCGTATAATGAATATTAACGGAGATAATGATAAAATCGGTTCTGCGTGAAATATGAATATCATTCGCATAATTAAATTATTATAATTAGATATTTTTTCAATGTATTCTCTGATTGAGAGGCATATCGATACTACACGAGAATCAATACTCTCTGAATATTTTTGCATACACATCCTTCCAATAGAAACCCGTCTAAAAGTTACGAGATGCAAAAAGGGTGTCAAATATCAAATAACTTGAAGTGTTTTATTTGTAACTAGATAATGTCATAGATAATATCACCTGTTTATCTCAGGAAATAGAAACTCCGGACATGCTAAATTTAAAAAAAACAACATCTTTTATGAAAAAACTGATAATTTAACAAAGTTGTTATCTTCTGGATATATCAGTCAATACTTAGTTCCGCGCCATGTTTTATTAAAGGTGATATGATGATCACAATCATCTTTAAAGTCGATATATTCATCGCAAGTCCACGCTCTACACCGTAGAGGACCATAATTATATAGACAGAGTAATATATCCTACAATCAATACCAGCTAATTGTCATTAGAATCGTACTCTAAATTGAACTTTACCTCTCGCATGTGTAGGATTGAATTATCCAACAATTTTCATAATGATAGCAATAGATTTGAGTTCGTATACTTGAAAATAAAATTTTATGTACTAATAAAAAATCGAGACTAATATTACTTACTTTGCAAAGAAAAAAATTAAAAATTTGGAATCCGTAATATACGAATTTTCTTAATTAAAAAAAAAGCCCTAATAAGTGGAAAAGAAACCATGATAGATCGATTTTTCATTCGAAAATACATCTATTGCGTCAAATGCATCAAAAACATTAGAGCAATTCTCAAGAAAATTTTCAGAAATACTCATTGATACAATTATTGTTCATTTAATTCAGTGGCATCTGGTAACAACAGGAAAAATGTATTATTTGTTTTACAGGCGTTCCCGAAACATTTTTCTGCCATAACCTTGGCATTGAACTTTGATATAATGTACTATTTTAATACTTCATAGCTAAGATGTAAAATAAAGTTTTTATATAATAAACATAAAAAAGAGATGTTTTTCACCTTGAAAATGAAGACTAGTTACCCCGTTATCTTAAATTCTTCGAGTTTTGATTATTTCATTCTATTAATCTAAATTATTAAGTTTGAACTCATATTAAATGAGTTACCTGTTTATTACTATTTAACAGGTTATCACTGTCTTTTTAACAATTTGTACGTAAAATTGCCACTATTGGATTTAAGAAGAATGTACATTTTTGTATAGTTTAGACAAATACGAATGAAATTTCGCGAAAAATGAAACTATTTGGTACATTTCCTCTTTTGTTTTTTAAAGTGCAGTTTTGTGGTTATTAACGGGTTTTACAGAATTAATAATTTATAGGATAACAAAGTTACTCCCCCGGGTGACAAATCATATTAATAAACCCCAATTTATAGGTTTAGAAATTGAATATAATCCCAAAACATTGTCGTCGAGAAAGTAATGCGGTAAAAATCGAAATAAATGAAGGTCAGTCAAAGCTCGTTTGCACAGCTCCGCAATTCCTAACAATCCATCCTTGTCATCGAGTACAGCGACAACTTTCGCCGGTGGCCGAGTTCGACACCCGAAAGTTCGTCGCTTGCAACTGACGCCGCGCGCAACAGAGCGGAGCGCCAAAGGGGTGGGAGGAAACAGGAGGCCGTGGGGCGCGGCTTCGATTCCGAGCGAATGCCTTGATTTGCGGTCAGTCATCGCGTCGCTGCGCATCAGTGCGTCGGGGAGCAAATGTTTTGCTGCTTCCAACTGCCACATCACAGAGATCTGGAACAACTGCAGCTCAGTTCGGGACTTTCACGCAGAGATCTAGATTAGAATGTTGTATTATTCCTATATTATTATTCATAGAAAATAGTACAAAACATTCGAACAATTTACTAGCCGAGTGTATTTGAAACAAAGGTAATCTCCTCAATCATCATATACATTAATACGCAAATGTCCCAGAAACTTTGCGTCCTTTTTCTGCGTAACCGGAGAGCAAATCACACAAATGAAGAATCGTACTTTAGATCATTAAATGATGTGTTGACGATTTCCTTTTGTTTCATCTTTCATATCATCCTTTCAACATAATCGACAAAAGAAGTACATGACTCATTTATTTGCGAACGATGTTACTTGACTACTTCATTGTTAACAAATGATATTCTGGCCACGACGGAAATCGGTAGTAGATGAGGGGAAGTAGCATAAGCCATATTATTCAGATTCATGCGATCATATAGAATGCTTGTTACGTTCAATAATCTGTGCAATTCAAATTTAGTTTTAATTGTATTCAAGGAATAAATACATCTGTCGGGCTCGAGAGAACATTAATAATGTAGGAGGAAGAGAAAAAAACTTCCTCCAAACAATAGATTTATTTTTTAAATACAAGTTGGGATATAAAACAGTTCGATTCCCATAATTGCATCAACAACGTCGTCTCTTCATTCCAGACGACTTAGGACACAAGAAATACTTTGGACAATAGGATACTACATTTTTTGAGGACGCTCAAATTCCAACAAGAAAAAAGGTGAAGAAAGTAAGTTCCAAACAGTAAAGAATGATTTTTTAAAGAACCACGAAGTCCCCGAACGAAGAGTAAATCCGTCGAAGCAGAACGTTGTGGTTACAGTTGGAAAAGCGAATCGCCAATCGGTCTACGAAAGTTCGTCGAGAGTTGCTCTTGTGACCTTGACAAGAGCGAGAAAGCGAAACTATGGAGGCGAGGTCAAAAGACATGCCAGGGCGGAACATTCGTCACGTGTTAAGGAAGATACCCCAGAATTCGAGAAGTGGCGTATACGCTTCGAATCATAACCTTTCTTTTTAAACATCTTCGATCTTTAATTTCAGGTCAGCGTGGCTCAGAGGGTAGAAAGCTGATCGACTGGTGGGACATTCGATATCAGGTCTTGGTATCCGATCTAAATCCAAGTATCGATACCAGAGAAACTTTTTTTTTTAACCATAATAAAACAAATTTAATTTTTTATAATATCAAATACAAGATCTATATTTTTACTAATTCTATTAGCACAATTATAGTACAATGTGTCTATATAAAATCGATCAGTGTTCACATAAACGTGACCTCAAAGAATTTATTTCCATCGAAGAGGGAATGAATGATGAAAACGTACGGAATATTTACTTTTCGTTTCGTCTTCTTTACTTTTTGGGTAAAGCTATCGGAAAAAGCAACGCCACAAAATTTAAGATACAAAGAAACAGATGTTACTGAGAAAAAATGGGAAATCTACGTATTCATACACGAAGAGCTACTGAAGTATTAAAAGGAAGAGCGTACTCAATTTCATTCGCAACAATGCCTTTTAATAATACTCTGCGTTTCGCTCTTCTATTGTTATTTAAATAAATAGTTTACTCTTCATTGTTTTCCTTTTTACTGATTCGTTCATGAAGCATGCACCATGCCATACAATTTTCCGTATAAAAAAAAATTTCGCCAAGAATTTTTTTGAACCCAATTTATGTACTCAACTGCCCTCTTCTGATGAAAAAAAAAACAGTACGCGTCCAGTGAAAGGATAAAATTTATTTAGAAGCACGTTGTTGGAATATTGGAAGTATATTTTTTTCTCATTTATGCTCTAACATCCTTGGGCGCTTTTAATAACGTCATGATAGTGAAATCACCACGCTACTTCTAGTCCTTGAGTTTCCAAATATACTTCTACTCATTCAAGTCATATCCAAATAAGTATAAATAGTTGTCACAAAAGCGACTATTTGCTGTAAAAGAATTACATGTTAATAACAACGACAACGTTGTATTCGTTTCACGCGCTCGTTGCACAAAGAACATAATAGCGCCACAAGAGCAAATGAGTTGATTTGATGGCCAAGGTTGGCGATGGATTTAAGTTTTCAGAAATTCGAATGTCTTGCCAACTTAACGCGAGGTACAAATATTATTACTCTTATGGACGACGGCGAAGTAAATTGTTGGCTACACTGTGCACAAGCGCTATACCAACATCAACCCAGTTAGAGTGGCAATTAATTAATTAATAATTTATTGTCAAGAGAGCTGCTACCAACTGCCTAAGACTTCGTTTAGGACAACGAAGTAATTTACTGCGAGTGTTATACAATAAACTAATAAACATTGCATTTCCATTCATGGTTTTCTTAAGTTACATTTCCCGAGACAGTATAAGTTCGCTAATATACATCACGCTTGAGTATTTCGCTTGGTGGAGTATGAAGGTTGCCGTCACCAGCATGAATCGAGACCTTGGAGTGCAGGAACTGTTCCGCTATATCGATTCACAACGCGACTGCAGAAATCGGCGCCGACCCAGATTTGATCTCACGACCTCCCAATTTGAGAAATCCAGTTCAGCGGTCAAACAGCACGAATACGCTTACCCCATATTTCTTGGCACGCCATGATTTCTTCACAGAATTGTCAGTGAAGGGAGAGTTTTTTTTTTCTTTTTCATTGCTTCAAGAAGGAAATGTCAAACATGTGCAGATGCGTCTGGAGTTTCATTAACATACAAGCCGAAAAAAAGTTTGAAACAAATAAAATTATCTCAGAGGCCGATCCAAGATTTGATTTTGGGAGTGGCCCTTCAAGAGAAATACCAGGGTTTGCGAGTCTCTACAACGGAAATTTTTTACAAATTAATTTCTTGAAACTGCAATTTAAGACATTCCCAATGCACGGGCAGAGAAAGATTGTGAAATATCGCAGTTCCTTTCGTACGTTCAAATAAATGTAGGAGTGGAAATCTATAAAAGCTAAGTATTCATATTTTTATCCCATGAAGTCGTATTTTTAATTTTAATAGTTTGTCATATTGCTTTCAATGGACATACTTTTTATTTTCACAGTAAAAAATCTTTCTTTTATAATCATCTTTTGTTTGGGGGGGGGATCCCACAAAATCCTTTGGATCCGTCACAAAATCTGTAAATCAAGGGGGCTGCAGGTCGCACAAATCTGGGAACAGACTCACTGAGCAACTCTAAGCATTGTATAAAATAAACTATAAATATAAAAAAGTAGAGCTTTCTTGCGTAATAAATTTTCGCTATATCTCGAAAACAGCGCGACGTACAGAAATGAGGTTTAGCAATCTGTACGCAGAATTAACTGACCAATCAAAATGCTTCGATGTATTTTTTTCAAAAATCGGAAAATGAAGAAACCGGGAGTGGAGCGCGGTGTGTGAATGAAGCCGATATGAGCTTCTGTCCAGAAATATTCTCAATGCATTCGAAGTTTGGTTTCGATGCATCAATTTGTTCGTGAGTTATCAGGGAAACAAAATTTTAAACAATCACACACACATAGGACATGGGACATAATCACCAAAATTTGACAATAGACTCTCCTGGAACCAATTCGCAAAGATCCGAAGAGATCTCAGTTGTTTTTTTTGGCTGATTACAATACTTTCCTTATACACACTCTGTGCAATTGGAAAATAAATATACACCGTCATAACTGCAAAAGCTATTAACATTCAGGTAGTACACAATATTTTTTTAAGAGCAGAGATTCCCCTTTTATATAATTTCCTCACATGTCTTTATCGCCCCGCATATTCCACTTAAGTCTTAAGTAATCTTTTACGAAAATAACATAAGTTCAAGAGGGAATGGGTGAAAGGAAGATCTGCTAAGACTTAGGTCATTCTTACCTCATAAGGTCAAATGAGTTTCTTCCAAACATCTTGTCTTTCGAGGTATACTACGTTAATCGAAATTAATATTACATTTTACTCTGAGAAACCTACGAAAAAATCCGATGATTTCCTCTTATTCATATCTTTAATAATGGTGACCTAAAAAAACAGGGAATACACGAACTTTACTGATTATTTATTATCCCTTATTGTCACTCATCACTTGCATTATATTATAGTTTTAAACAATACTACCAGAGACTTAACACAGGACAACACTAAAGAAAGGAATGGACAGAAAGGAATTACAGTCGAAGATTCATAAAATTTCCATTAAAAAACAAGTGAAAAAGCATTACATTATATCGAATGAAAAAAAAAAAAAAAAAATATTCAACTAATTAACCCAAACACTGAGTGTATTCTCGTGTCGGTGGCGATGAAGTGTATTATGAAACGCATAAAGGGATTATTGAATATAATTCTCCGAAATCTCCGAAAATGGACTTTTGATGTTATTTGATACGTTGGGTAAACAAAGAAACATTTTGTATTAAATTTGATAGCACTGTTTTGGACGACAAACATCATCAATTAAACATTTTTCTCATCCTTTTCCCTTTGATTACGTACCGTGGTAACGAGGTTATTCTGTAACTTCGTCAATGGTCCTTTAACGTTCCATTAAGGATGTTAGTAATTATCTCTACTCGCATGAGCGACCGTTGTTTGACCTCTCAAATTCTTTGATCTCTGGACGAAAATTATATTAAACTACTAAAGCAATAGTCATGTGGTCATATGTAGCAAAACACAACAGAAAAACATTTCACCAAAGTTTTCTTATTGTTACTTAATAAACTACCACATACGAATCATAAAGATAAAAAAGTATGGTATTAAAATCTATGTCATCTCTTTATCTGAAAATGTTTTATGTTCATTTAGTCATGCTGAGTCAAAAAGTATACACACTGTTTTATATTTTATGAATAGCCCTAAAAACAAACGAAAACTTTCTTTATTTGCCTTTAGCGTTGTAGTGAAAAGGCTGAAAAGCTTAAAATAACGAGAATATACATAAACTTCAAAGATAAGCCAAAAAGTACAAAAAAGCTTATTGAAACCTTTTTTTAATGTATTGAGAACATATGAGTGGAAGTGTTATCCTTTTTGAAACAAATGCGAAAGATTCCATTTCAAAATTCTCGTCCATGTGATTCAAGTGTTTTCGAACAGATAAATACAAATCAAAAGGGAAACTTTTTTTTTTTGCCCGGGCCCCATTCAACTTTTAAAAATTATGAATACTGTAAATTTTACAATCAGAAGAAAGATGACATATACGTTTATTTATTTCGTGACATTTTTTACGGCGGTCTTCACGAAATGAGAGCATGTCTTCCATATAACCAGATGATTTGGAGAAAGGAATTGGGAAGGAGAGATGTTGGATTGCCGGAGAATGTAAGGTCTGGATGAGAGGAAACTTCACCATATTCGACGGAGTCAGGAATCGAATCTGCGTCTTCTCGCTCGGCAGTTCTTCAGGGAGCGAAGACGCCACCACAACGACACGATAATGTCCGTAACGCAACGGAATTACACGTTATGGATAAGAGAACACAAAATACCCAGGTGAAAAAGTAATCTTTCTGCTAAGCGTCCGCACAGGGTACAGTTGAGTACACAAAAACATTGAGCGGGCGTTTTATTGGAGCTCATCTCACTAATAGAATCGTCCCAATAGAGTTCATAGGGTGTTCCAACTCTCTACGGACGCTCAGTTAGCGTTCATTGAGTCTTCTAAACCTCTCCGGTGGCTCAGATGGTAGCGTTCTTGCTCATTACAAAGTAATCCCGGGTTCAATTCACGGAGGGACTACATTACAATTTTTTTTCTGGCCCCACCGGAATTGAACACTGGATGACGTAGTAAGAACGCTGCCACCAGATGGCCAAGAAATACATCAATAAGGATTAAAAGAATTCGATAGATTCCATAAAGCGATACTTAATCCATTGAAACAAATTGGAAGGGAGATAATCTGAATAATCGGTAATCTAAAGAACACCGTACCGAAACTCGTGTTTGCGTATGTTCCCTTAGAGAAAATGCTTAGCTTCGTAAATATCACACACATTATAGACAGACAAAAGAATTCAATGCACTGTGCGAATGAGTTTACAATTTTCAACGACTCAATGAACATGGAAGCTCTAAATATGGAAGCATTTACAAAACATTTTTGTTCTGATGTATTCATTTCACAATCTCGCATTTAAATTCAAGCCAAAGAGAGTAATGTTCCTCTTCACTGCGCAGAGAATGTCACGTTAAACTTTTAATAGCTTTAATTTTTTAACGCTTAATAGCTTCAACACAAGAAATTATTTACACACTACACAAAGAGATAATAAAACTGTGGCCATTGTTTAAATTCTGGATATAAAACTCGCATCCTTTCAAAGAACAAAAAGCCTAGTTCCGAAGTGGACAATACTATACAAATGTTTTGCAACTCTCATACATGTTCACCCTCATTAATATTCGACCGTATACAATTTTCTGTAGTAAAAGAAATTTTAATTTGTACCGACTGAATGATTTGTGTACGAACTAAAGGAAACAAATATAAAACGGGACAAATGTTTTGGAAACAGAGGAATGCGATCTCGTAATGAACTCGTACAAGCCTGCGCAAAACATTTAGCATGACATACCAAATTATTTTCTAAAGTATTGTTCAAAATGTGTTGATGTTACCCCATCTGCAGGGATACCTATTACTTCTGCAATATAAATTATTGTATCTAGAGGAGCATTTTTATTTTTTTCTGGTTTTGTTTTATATTTTGTTTTGTACTACAAAAGAAATAATCCATCATAACAGACAAATTGACTAATAGCATCTTTCATATATTCTAAAATAATATTTTGAATCATTAACAATTCTATTTTTTTTTATTAAGGTAACCATATAATCTTCTCGAGCGTGCATACTTTACGATTGCTAGGATCGATGATACAAAGAAATATACGCACCTATAGATGAGTCATGAAAAATCTTCAAAAATTAAACTGTTTCCTAAAAGTATTTCTTTCATTACACGTATAAAAACCAGGAATCGTATCAGGTTTTCTTTCGAAATTAGTCTTTCCTCCATTTAAATGGCTTTTCATTTACGGAATGCTCATATCTCTTAATTTTTTTAATATGCTTAAATTTTAAAAAATTAAGAGGAATGAAACTAGTGGTAAAACACGTTAATAGTGACATTATAATCGATTTGTACTTCAATGTGGCCAAACTTACAATTTTTAAAACTCTTCAATCGTTTCAAGTTTTGTTTGTTCTTGTTGGTAAGCACTGCCTTCAGTCCTAGGGCCACTTGTATCCTAAAGACTATCTCCGCAGAATGTTGTATTTTGTCCCAGACGCGGGGTGTGTACGCGTTAAAAGGGCAATTTCACATTCGATTTCAGTAGAACACAAGAAATCTGCATAACAGTAGTTACAAAGTGACGTAGCTTCTTTATCGTGTGCACGCAAGCACGTACTCAGGCGGTCACGGTCCAGTGACACACAAAGGCGGTCGCAGCGTCGGGCGCGCTCTGCTGTGTGAGAACGAAGGTAACAGGAGCAGCGGCCGCAGTTGCTCTGCTGCGTCAACACAACTCTCTCCTCCTTTCACGGAGAGATCCACCCCCACCCACCCCATTCTACCCTGGTTCTCATGTGTGAGGGCAAGAGGAGGAAGCACGCGCCCTGCGCCCTTTCACTGCCCAAAGACTGTCCGCCACATTGTTAAGGAGTAGCCAAATTCCGAATTATTGTATTAAATGATTCCGAAAAATAAAATATTAATAAAGTTAAAAATATTGATTTGATACATGTCAGTGACTGAGTTCATATTAACACTTTCGATAATAAAATACGAGTATTTTATAATAGTTTATTTAATTTTCACCTCAGGCACCCCCCTTCCCGCGCTTTAGTAAAATCCTGTCCCTGAAGTAGCCCTTATTCAAAAATTGAACTTTAATGAAACAAAGATTTATAACATGGTATTATAGTATTTGATAATAAAAATTATCCTGTCAATATTTACCACACAATTGTTTTATTATAATTGTTATAAATTAAAAAACGTTCTAAGAAAAGGGGAATAGAAAACTTAAATGGATAAGGCAGGTTCGGGAAGAATGGATACGTTAGTGTAGATGGGAAGCTAGTGGAGTAATAGTGGGGAGTGATGTGAAGTGAAGTGCACGAAAGGGGTAAATCGAGTGTTTGGGTCATCAGTGAAATAAAATGTGCAGTAAGTTTTTTTAATCAATTATTTCGATGTTTCAGGGTAAAATGTTTTTCTTATATATTTAATACTTTAAGATTAGATGAATCATATAGTTTAATAATTTATTTACCAATTTTTTATTTCAGTTCTCTGTGATATGTATTTTTGTATTGTATTTTTTATATACTGCCACCGGGTAAGATCTACCCAATTGCAGTAAATCAATATATTATATTATATTACAACTGGCAATAAAACGTAACATTCCCAAAGGGACTATACGAAAAACTTAACGCACTCGAACATTAGTTTTACACTATTATTCTTTCCTCCGGACCATTTTATTTACTTACACTGTATAAATCTTAAATAAAGAAGATGTAATTAACATTTGTTTCAATGTAATCCGATTCTCAGGTAATTCTGACTTCAAATTCCATTCTGCATATTTCTCTCCCTGAATCAATGCGGAAGAATGCCTTCTATGCGTTTATTGCGTCTGAAGAACATTCGGATTTCTACAGCATCAAAGAAGACTTCCATGAAATAAAGATTTAGAGTATTAATTCAAAGAATTCTGTTTATAATTTTTGATCCTCAAAAACGAGTCTTTTAAAAGTGAGCTGTACTAGAGAGAAAATGTTGAAATGCTCTGAAGAAGAAGAATGAAAAGAAATTGAAATTCTTGCTAATCGTGGCAGCGCGTTTTCCACGCCAAACGAGCGAAGTCCTGTCGGTATCTAGTTCTCCGTGTGAAGCGCATTCTGGCAGGTCCAAAGTTCGTGTTGCAACACGACCCTAGGCGGCGCGTGCCACTGAAGGAGAAGCCGCTAGTGCAACCACATTCTCCCACAGCATCCTTCCTCCCTCCCTCCCACTCATTGCTCATCAACCACCACAACTCGTGCCACGTACAATGGACACGAACTCAGAAGTTTGGGGGACAAAGAAATTACCTTGCGTTAGTACGCGCAATCTCAAGATTTGGACCTCGCGGTGCTCCTGTTTGATACTACGCTTCACTTGGCGTCGTGGTATTTGTGTATCGTATTCACAAATATATTTGCAAAATATTTGACGTATTCACAAATATGCCATTTTCATATGGACTGAACAAGCAAATAATTTAATAATGCCAAATATGTTTGCTTATACCAATGATGGGAGGAATGTATGAAGCTTTACACTGTTTCGTTATTCCAGTCCATAGAAATGTTCCAGATCACATAAAAAATAGAATAAATAAGTCGGAATATAGGTTAAAGAACCACAATACCAACAAGTCTCGATCACGCGCGCTCTATTGGTCGTAAGAAGGCTAATGAAGTGTGGACGGTACACGCAAATATTTGGCATATTTGAGTCCTTTGATGTGTGACTAAAAACCGATACGAGGACGGATACAGCAATAGAGCAAATACAGACAAATAACTCCTCTACACTTGACCGTGTTTGGGCAAATGTGGCAAATACACAAATATGCTATGTGAAGTGAAATGTCGACGTGTGTAAAAGCATCGTACCGACTCTTACGGATAAAACCTCTGGTGGGACGGTTTTGAAATATTTTTCCACGTAACTTCTAATATTTTTTAATATTTAAAAAATCACACTTATGATCACATAATGTAATTTATTTGATATAGAAAAGAACAGTACAAAATTTGCCTTGACTCTCGGGACAATTAAGAAAGTTACTCAACGACAACCAAACAACTCGAATGATAAATTGAAAGGCGTTTCTATGTTGCTCATTGTTTTATTGGTATAAAGCTTTTTCGGCTGCATAGCAACCACTGAAAAATATAAATGTACGTAAAATGACAAATAAATAAATAAAAATAGAAACATAATATCAAAGTATATAATAATTGACTGTATACTTTCTGTTAATTAACTGTTGGGAGTGGGGTGCAGTGTCCTGGAGAGTTGGGGGTGAGAGAGAAGGAATTTGAAGGCTAGTTTCATGAGAGGGGAATGAAATTCAGGGATTTGTTCATTTAATAGGGAAATGTTGTTGTTTTTAGAATACTATGGATATGTAAAATTTCTAATTTGATCCGGGGCCAAAATCTGTTTTCTACTTCTAAAATATAAAAATCCTTTTCAATGTTAAGGACACTGCACCCCACTCCCAACAGTTAAAACCCTCGGAAATTCTTTCCGTCTTCTACCGGCAGTTCCTGGAAAACTCCGACAGCCCCTTTCCCCCCGCCCTCCACGCAAACAACCCTTCACTTTTCATATAATGACCTCCGTTCGGCGTACTCTGCGCACTCACCAAAATATTCCTCAATACTCAGGTTCGTAATTTTGTCGGTTTGCTCACTCTGTATTAGTTTTGTTTCATTCATTTTTCATTGTTCTTTCCTTTCTTTATTTCAACAACAACCAAAATTACACTTCTTTCGATACTGTTTCACTCAATTATTGTATACTTTCATATATTGTTTCTATTTTTATTATTGTCATTTTATGTACATTTATATTTTTCAGTGTATGTTACTGACGATGGCTGCTATGCAGCCGAAAAAGCTTTATACCAATAAAACAAAGAGCAACATAGAAACGCCTTTCAATTTATCATTCTTTGATAATGTTGTTAAAGCTCCACAATTACCAAGTATAAACAACTCGAGTCAAACTAGTGACCATTTTTCAAATACTTCACTTCAATGTAAACATAATAATTAATGATTATAAAAAAACTCAATAATTCATGAAAAAGTAATATAATGAATATGTTTAATATAAAAAGAACAACTAACATTACTGAATGTTTCTTAAAAATAGTTATGTGCCTATCTAGCAACTCGTAGTCTCATACTACTGTAATCAAAACTCACAATTAGGGCTGTCACTTGACTACATATTTATTTTTGAGGGGACCCCAACTTTTCGCCAAAATTAATTGATCTCAACTTTCGAGTTATAAAAATATTTTCAATTTGTTTAATAGTTTAATTCATGTTATTAATTAATTAAATTATTTCTGGCGAGTTCCATCTCCCTCTCCTGCGGTCGCCAAGAGCCTGGTTAACAACAGAGCGTGGTCACGCCGTTTCCTTGAGCAGAGAATTTCCGATGGTAAGAAAGTATACTCCCCCTCCCACCTTCATACAATGTACTTCAGGTTCAGTTAAGTAAAATCGAAATATGTTGACGCCCTCGATTTGCTTTAAGAAAAAATGCCCCAGTTTGCAATCGGAAAGAAAGTGAATCTCACATGCCCTAAGGGGTAGGGCAAAATATGTTCAACTTTCTATCCGCGGGCAGTACATTGGCCATGAATTGCTTTACGAATGATACAAAGAAATATCCTTTATAAGGATGTTACCAATTTCTTTCTTAGCACTATACATGAAACAAAGTAAGCCAACTCCTTCATGTATTTTATAGTTTTCTGTTTATTCCAAGATGTTGAATATATCTATCTCCCACAAAACACATAGCAGGAAAAGGAATAATATAATTTCTTAGTTAAGTAAACTCACAGAGCAAGGCGTGTCTTTCGAACAGTTGCAAGTTAGTATTTTGAAATCAATTTCACGTTAATTTCTCAAATGTTAAATAATTTGATAAAAGTTGCAATGAAACAATTAATTAAGATGCAATAGCGGAAATGAATAAAATAAGTGAAATTAGTTAACAAATTTACGTATTAGTTTCAATTCTTTTTACGAAACGACGATTTACGAAATAATGCAGAAGATTCTAGATGCACTCGTGTCAACAATTCAATGGAAACAGCCAAGTTCAATGACCCCTTCAAGGTCAAACATCGTGAAGCGCCTGGTACCGCACAGCCCTCCAGGGGATGAGGCAGGCAATATTGCGCTAGCAGGGAGGCCGACCTCGTGCATTCTTCGGCATTTCGAGACAAAAAGGGATTGTCCATCAAGTGCGGAGGCACATGTGGTAGTGTTCTCGCTCATCACCAAGACATCCCGGGTTCGATTCCCGATGGGGCGAGAAAATTTGTAGCTTTTCACATCATCTTGCTATTGTGTGTGTCTGCAAAGGACATCAATGCGACTATTGTACGATTTACATTTGTAACTTGATAATTAAGAAAATCTAAGCCTTTAAATCGGAAAAGAAGTACGTATTATATCTAGCGTATCAATAAGTCAATCTAAGATATGTAAATTAAAATTAAGATATCGACGATAATAATTAATACAGACATCAATTAATATAAATTGTTCAGCAAATTTTATTGGACTTGATCTAACTCACAGGCACGACAAATTAGCAGCGTATACGAAAACAACACCTTGTACCTGATTGAGAAACATAGGTCACCTTGTAATTAGGGTTACAATATAGGTTGCAGTAAAATAATATTCCACTTTCAACAAGTTTAGTGCTATGAATGTCAATTTCAAATTCAGTGAATACAACCAAAACATTTGTAATAATAATGTATACAAATACAAATAATCAACTCAATTATGGTCAGTTGTATATTTGATCTCAGTGGTTCAATGTTAACTCAGATATTTTATGTATATATTGTCTGATTTCTGACAGTGTTCCACGAGGTCATGCATACATTTTTTACGGCGTTTTTATTAATAGATTATTTATTTGTCGTAATAAAAAGCATATGAATAGATACTAATTTAATTATATTATCAATGTCTTTTACGTTCCTTCCCCTCGCCTCACGACGAAATTAAGTGGCAGCAACCGATATCTTGTGGTTCTTGTGGTAAGACATGATAAGGAAACTAAAAGAGATGATTTTCCACAATTTTAATTGATATGTTTTATAACAAAATAGACATGTTTCGTGGATCTTTCCCCATCATCTGTGACCTACAACTATAAACAAAATAAATACAAAAGAAATCTAAAAAATACAATATACAATTTAAATATTTAATTAAACTGACTTATTTATCTTGATCCCATGTTACTTCAGTAAGTTTATTACATTGTATGTTTTTCTTTCTTTAGGTTGTTTATTTGTATACTGGTTTTATATGTTTCTTGAGTTTTTTTGTGTGTTGGANTGGAGAACACATGATGGGGAAAGCTCCCCGAAACATGTGTGTTTTGTAACAAAATGTACCAATTAAAACTGTGGAGGATAATTTAATTTTTTTCCTTAACACGGGTTACAGAACGACTTAGATATTTTCTTAATATCGCACCCATAAGAACGTAGAAGAGGTGTTTTCACTTTTTCCCCATAGTTTTGTCTCGTCGAATCCCCATCTTCCAACATTCCGCGACTTTTCCTGTATCTCTTCTGATTCTGTTTGTACTTCTGATTGATGCTCGTCCCCAAGTACGGGCAGAGGAGCGTTAATTTTACTTCTAGTCTTTCATGCCTCCTTTTATTTCCCTTATTTCATCATTTATTCCTATAGTAGTCATCTCCTTGAGGTAATACTCTCGTTCTTGTCCATAGAAGACACAGTCCCCAAAAGACATGGTGTCTCGTCTCTGCTCCTTGTCCAAATCACACTATATCTCATCCACCAATTTAAATCTGGCCTCTCTGGTGGCTCAGGTGGTAGCCTTCTTGCTGTTCACCAAGTCATCCCGGGTTCAATTCCCGGTCGGGCCATACAAATTTGTAGCTTTCCACATTAATGGCCCACTTTATATAGCAGTGACTACAGAAAAGCGAACCCTCCTTCCTCTATCCACCTCCTGCAAGTATCAATAACTATTACTAACTACTCCTACTAACCCCTCCACATGGGCCAAGTTGTTGGTAAACCCAGCTACTAACAATAGCCCTACCATCCACCTCCTACCTTCTAACTGTAGATAAGCATCAATAGCTCGCTGCATTTCCCATTTACAAATACTGCAATGGAAAAACGAAATTAAATCTCTGTAAATATACCTTAAAGTCTCCGTGTCCCGTCAACATTTCCACAATTTCTGGATTCGGGCTAAACCATTTCCTCTCTCGTCGGCAAAAATTACGTCAGACATAAACACCAATAATTGTCTCCGTTTTGGCGATCCATCCCATTCTATTTGCCACGCTTCTATTAATATCCGTGTTATCTGCTCCAGAGGTGTTTTCACTGCGGTCCAGACACTGTTCGTAACAAGAACTTGGCGAGGGAGAGACAGGGAGGGACAGAAGCGTACGACCACGAGAAGCCTTTGGGGAGCGTACGACCACATCGCCATCTGGCTTCACACGAGTTCCTCTTCGCAGGTGGACGGACGTCGTGTTCAGCTCCCCGCAGACAAAGGCTCAGACGAGTTAAAATTACACTCGCAGATACGCCACGCTTCCAGCTGGGTAACAACGAGAAGGGTAGCGTTGCACAATTGCCGCGTACTGTGTGGTTCAAAATTACGTAGTTTGGAAATCAGACAACTAAACGCATTTTGCGACAGTGCCAACACAGTCCCAAGTCTCATTATTTAAAAAAAAAACTCTCATTTTGTACTTCATAAGATCAAAGCCCCTCTAGTCGCTCAGATGGTCGCGTTCTTGCCAGAAAAAATTTGTAGCTTTTCACATTAATGTCCCAATTCATACAGCTGTGTCTACTGGAAAGCGAACCCTTCTTCTTCTACCCACCTCCAATTAACTCTATTACTAACTACTCCTACTAATATCTTCACATGGGCCAAGTTGTTGGTAAACCCAGCTAAGTGGCTCACCTACTAACAATGACCTACCACCTGACTCCTAACTCCTATGTAGACAAGCTTCAATAGCACGCTACATTTCCCATTTACAAATACAACAATAAAAAATAATAATATCATAGTATTTCCTAATTTATGTAGTTAAAATATTTATTCTATGGATCTAAAATTCCTAAATATTTTCATGAGTGAAGAATAAGCTACACTTGCCCCAGGTCAGAAAAACTTCAACTTATTACCAGAGCAATTATGAAATTCCTACGGAACAAGGGCTCCTTCTTCACTCAAAATGCATGTTTACGAATAATTGGTTGTAATGTTTATTTATGCTTTTTACTGTTTTCGTTCCTAAAAGGGAAAACAAATTTACTTCATACGCCTGACTGCATTTAGAATGAAGTTAATGGCGATTTTTGTGTCGACAAAGTATTTCCATTTAGTCAGCTTCAGTTGTTGTGACTCGGGTGAGGCACGGTGAGGGAAATAGTCATACGCAATACACTGAGATAATTTACCGGAGTGGAGTGAAAAAGTACGCTAACGGATGACTCTGTGAGACTACATTCACACCGATTGGCATAAATGAATTCACGTATACACAGATAGAAATGAAATGGGTATATTGATTGAGGAATAGGAATTACTGAAATTAAAGTAACATTGGTGTAAAAAATTAATTTATTTTGAAAAACAGTTTCAAACTGCGTAGTATCATACGGAGGATAATAAACTAATTTACTTTCTGGAAGCAACTAAGGGACCATCCTATCAATTCCAATCGAAGTAGTGTCGGATTAATCATGATTTCACGATATATTCTCTAAAGACAACCGCAAAAAAAAACAAAAAAAAAAACGCAAGACATGTATACAAAAAAACATTCCAAAAAAGAGTTTTCCGTCGTGAGACTATCCGTTGATCTCCCAGGGAGAGTTTGTGCGAAGTTAAAAGAGTTTTGACCGCACTGAGTAAACAGCATGTATTTCTCCAAACCTTTGGACATGACATCCCAATCTTATAAATCGGATACTATAATTTTGGGATATCACATCCAAAGATTTGGAGATAAAGAGTCCATCCCAGGAGAAATTCCCTTTCTTTTTCCAGTCTTGAAAAGGATTGTGCAGTCTGTGCATATATTCCTAACTTGCAAACATTGTCCATTACTGACCCTATTCAGATGTCATAGAACGGCTGCGCTACTGGGAAATGCTTCAGATACCTTAGTCATTGGCTGCGAGTGTTGTGTATTGCTTCAGCGCAAAACATTCCACATAGCGCTCGAAAGTCATAACGTTTGCGTAGGTGTGCAGCGGAAATACCGCAGACAGGCATTTGCAACCCAATACTTTCTTGTGTTATTAAGCTAATGTTTTTGGTAAGCGCGTAATACAATTGAGGTCAGCTCAGGGATTCACCTATCTTAGGACAGTGCCTATATCTTTTCCTTCCCCTGTATTTGAATCTCACATCCAAACCAGTTTTCTCAGTGCATCACACAGTTTTGAAGAGAGGCGTGTTCGGTCTAGTAACAGGTGGATCGTCGGAACAGAAGATTCTCGTCGAGATAAGGGCGTGTTCGGAGGGTGTTGCCCGGCATCAACGAGTCCCATGGCGTCAGCCAAGGAAGAAGCCCTTGTGCCTCGTGGCAATGACTCCGACCACTCCCGTCTGCCAGCGAGCGAACGCTCTGAAGCCCTTGGAATTAATGTGCTTCCTCAGGGCGGAAGGGTGCGACCACCGACGCCCAAAAGTTCCCTCTGCCCATTGTCCACCACACCCTTCACTAAATCGCCCCAACGTCATCCCCAACTGGCCCTTCACCTACGCGCCTGCTCAGCATACGCCAAGCACGCTGTTGCCACACTGGTATTAAGTACAGAAATGAAACATATTTTTCGACATTCACAGCATAGATCTCCTATCTTGTTACAAAACGCGGAATAACGTGTATGCAACTCGCAAAACTGTCAAGATGTCCCATGATGGACTTACGACGTAATCGATCAATTACCAGAATCGACCATACCTACAGTGGTGGACCAGTGGGAGCGTCTTCGTTACCATGACACCGCTGAGTGGTAGAGCACGGGTTCAAACCCACCTCGGCCGAACTAGGTGGGGTTTTTAACTAGAGTTTCCCTGAACTACTCCAAGTCATGGTTAGGCGGAAGATCAGGAATCTTGAGCTGGCCTGAACCTCGTCATAAATAAATAAATCGAATGAACGCCGTTATCAGGGAATGGCACGGGCAGTGCAAAGTCACCACATTGCCAAAAGACTAACGTACGATATATCATACAATAATCTGTTTTTTTAAATCTGAGAGTGCGAAAAGGAATGTGAGAGAAGTAAACTATTTTCTCAAAAGCGCATTCTTAACAAGCCATATGATGATGTAAAGCTGCAAGTGCATCGAGTTTTCTGACAATAGTTCTTCTGTCGTCCGCAATAGCGCTGTCGGCGACTTAGGGACTCATGTCTCTTCGAGATTGTCATTTTGAAAGAAGATCTTCAAATAAACAATTTTTACCGGTGTACAGATTGCCTCATTGTCAAGAGTCGTCAGTAGTTACCTAATGGCGCCCATACAACGAATATTAACGTTTCCTTTTCCTTTGGAGGCGTCCATCTATTACTGTTTCTACCAAGAAATACAAAGGATTCCTTTTGACGTACGAGTTGTCTTGACGTCTTCATGCAGATAACGAGGAAGCCCTGTTTAAACCTCTTGTTATATACATCATAAGGGTGCCCTCGAGCAATTACACTAATCTTAGTAAACGTAATTCCATTTCTCAAAACAAGTAACCGGAATCCTTCTTCATGTACCGGGTCCATTATTTCAAAATATTCTAGAACCCGAATTGGAACCCAAAATAACGTGAGCTACAATGCGGGTTGGATTAATCAATATGTAAACAACAAAAAAACTGTTGATGAAAGATATTAAATGTCGTAGAAATATAAATAATATCACATTCCTTAGGTAGTGAACATGCGTTCAATGACTTAGAAAACTATAATTTGAAAACTTCCAATATCAAAATGAATACAGTAATGAAACTGAATGAAAAATAAATAACTCCATATTGAAATAACATATTCTACGAAAAATGATTATAGCTATTTAATTTAAGGAATTACTTTAAAAAATAATAAATTTACTGTCAAAAAAATCAGTTAGAAAAACCTTGTGTAAATAGAGTTTAACCACGTGAAGGACAATAAACTAATTACTTTACAATTCATAGATTGTAAAACCTATCATACAGTAAATTCCTACTGTCTCTAGACGCGATATTTGTATATCTTATAGAAATGAAAATGAATGAAAAAAGTATCTTTTCTGACTAGGTCTGAAAGTAATTCCACTGGAGCATAAACCGAACAGAATATTTTATCTCTCTTTACCCAAAACCTCTTCCCGACACATGCAAATGTTTAATAAGAAATTGTCGTCATTCATTATCTTCTTTTCTCAAAATCAAGGAAGTGCAAAATCTTTAGTAAGTTTCTTCTCTTTATCCCGTATTACAATGGTTCATTAAAAGTTCGGAAAAAACTTCGGGAACTCCGGGGACGCAACAAAACGGAAATCGATAAATGCCCGCAAACTTGCAGGAAGTTTATTTTCTTATATTTTCAATTTACAGTACCACAGACAGTGAGAACCATTGTAATATTTTGCGAAGAGACGTCCTCATTCTCTATAAGAAAACAGTTCCTTCCTCTTTTTATCTACACCTTGATTGTACCCCTCTTTTCAGTTTTAAACCGTTTCAGTCCTCAAATATGATGTAGTACTGAAATTTATTTTCCTTTTGTACCTATTTTCACATCTGTACACATTTATTCATTTACCAGCATAACTACACGAGGTTGCCCGGGATTTGAAAAGAAACTCAAAACAATCATTACTGGATACTCTGGTACTAAGACAACTCGACTGGATTTTTTTAGCTAATTTTTCCCGGACTTACCCCAGGTCCTTATATAATACTCTACATTCATGGATTAGTTTTCATTTTCCTCTACTTACGTGGCATTAGCTTATATATATACGTAATTACGAATTATTTTAAAATTCAGGCAAAAGAAAAATGCAATTTACACACAAAGCTTTATAAACAAAGCTCATAGTTAAGACCTCTGAATTTTTTGGTTTCCGTTTCACTTTTTAGGTAATGTACTAAAAAAAAAGCTTTTATACAATTTGGTTCTACAATTGGTCGATTGTATTCCAGTGAATTCTGATCAAGGGTCATTGTTTTCTTGCTCTTGCAATTCATCAATATTACACATACTTTGAATTCGCTTCTGCCTTATAACAAATATAAGTAATAATAATAAACAAATAAAAGTAACTCTACGTTTCGTCTCTAATGCGAGACATCGTCAAGTGTTTTATGTATTTATATTCCGAATTGTTTTTTGTTCTTTTTCAAAATTGTGATATGTGTATTTTATTTTATTACTTTCAGTCAAAATTAAACTCTACAAAAAAACCTCAGGCAGTTTCTCTAAACTATTTATATTCAGAAGAGATTGGTTCATATCCCTTTACAAATACGAATAGTGCGTGATGTAATGCTGACACTTCACTTGTCGTAGTGGTATTTGTGTAGCGTATTTGTTGTATTTGACAAAATATTTGACGTATTTACAAATATCACAAACATGGTCCGAACACGCAAGTAACTCAATAATGCCAAATATGTTTGCATATAGGGAATTTTTGCTGAAATTTTTGAATCCCCCTCTGCCTTAGGGCCCTTTATTGGAATTGATGGTATGGTCCCTTGCTTGCTTCCGGAGAGTAAATTAGTTTGTTGTCCTCCACGTGGTCATACGCAGTTTGTACTGTTTTTTGACAATAAATTTATTATTATTATTATTATTATTATTAACAATTCTGGTTGCATTAATCCTTACGAAGTCTCTCTTGAAATTTCAAATAACTTCATCGACAATTTTTTCCCATTTCCATGCAACAGGTATTCCAAATTATTCACTTTTATTACTATAGATTTTCAATTCTCTTTAATGTTTTATGGTCATGAAGAGTGCTCTTCCATGGAGACACGATTTGGTGAGGGAAATGCGAAGAAAGGATATTGAGGTACTGGTACGTAACGTACCTGACTCACACGTGCGTGGATGAAAAATAATATACCAGCTATAAACCTAATTCGAATCCGCTCAGTAATATGGAGCAAGTGAAGACTCTACCACTGTACTTCTTGAGAACTCATAGCATCAATTGCAAATAATGATATATTTTTCTATATCTCTTTTTCACTAATGGAACTATATTGTAGGTCTATCCAATGCAATTTTAAGGCAATTCAAGTTCTGTGCGAATTTAACTATTACTTTACAATGCGAAAAACAGGTCTACGTATCAAACATTTTTAAACGAAATTTCAAAACAATATTTTCTTTTTCTTGGGGGGGGNCCCACATCCTTAAATCGGTCACTACTTGCAGATATAGTTTCACGGTTTGTTGCTATATATTTGAGGCATGCTTAACCAAATTTTGTGATGAATATATCCGTTACAAAATGACATCATAGATGTTTCAATTTTCTTTCCAGCCTTCTTTTCGTACATTCAACACAAAGAAACACATCACATATAAGCTCATCAATGTTTATGATGTTTGAGATATGTTTTGGTATGTTGTAAATCTGGAGGGTTTTAATGGGTATGGTTGAGTCATTCGGCGAGTCCCATACGCGGGGAGAGTCATGTTGGCTCTCCTTAGTGCGTAACTGCATTTTCCCTACCCGTACGAGTTTTTAGGGCTCCAATGACCTTTGATGTCGACATGAGCCGTAAAGCCCCCCCCCCTAAAAAAAGATAGAGAACAACGATTATTTAAACATCTTTTCGACAAATCACACGTGTTTTTTCATCACACACGATCAATCATCCAGTATATCAAAACCATAGATTAAATTGGGATTGTCTGTATAATACCACGTAAGATCAATAAAAGATTCGTTGACATGGATATTTTTATAAAATAAACCGGCAAAACAATCACAATACATCAAACCCATTCAGGATTAAAACTGACGAATATTTCGGAAAGAATTTCATTTCATTTTTTGTTTGCAGATTTCGTACTGACTAAACAAATGCATGGAATTTTGGGGATTATTTATCACATGGAATGAAAACATTCTCTAGTCACCGCATCACGCGGTATCAATATTTAAAACTTCTCGCTCGTATTCCAACTGTTTCTTTTTTCTTTTTTTCTTTTTTGTGGATCCAACTGTTTCAAACGGTCAAAAATTTACATTATTAAATTTTCGTTACCTACACCATAAAGTGAGCAAGACATAATAATATTAAAATAATGAATTAAGGTCTTCCTTCACACTTTATCCCATACTTTTTTTTACTTTAATGCATTCAATCACCAACAAGTGAGACATTGTATCGTAAAAGGAAAAAAAAAATACATGTCAAAAAGTACTTTTGCTTTACATATCAAAAAAACTTATGAAAGCAGATAATTGTTTTGAAAAAGTATATAAATTTTACATTTTGTATTTTACATCAAAAATTAATTATTGTGCTTGATTGTTTGTTTGAATCACATGACTCAAATTATATAAAATTTAGGATTGATAACACTTCGTTACACTTGTTTTAAGTTGAGATAGCTGTGATAAAATCGGAATTGCACGACCCAAATTATTTAAATAATACATTTTTTGCTGTAAGTCTTATAAAATGGGTTTCACCCACGTTCAACGCAACATATGTATTAACTCTACGAATGTATTTAAGGGAAATCCTACGAACTCCGAACAAAGTAAACCTAGCAAAAATAGAGAAAAGCATGTATCGAAATATGAGTTTCGAAACATCGTTTCTGGTTTACGAAAAAATGAGGATTTTGAATCAGTTCAGATTAATGCCATTAAAACGGGGCTGGGATGGAGTTTGTCCTATGCCCCAAAAAATGAGACACTGAAGAGGGGCCTCCAATAATGATAGTTAAGTTTCTTCAACACCAAATTAAAAAAATTGAAAAAAAAAACACCGTAAAATATTTGTTCATATTTTCAACACAGAGAATAGGCACCACAAAGACAATTGTTGGTATTAAATTGTCGGCAAACAAAATTCAAAAATTATCGAAGATTGTCGGCGTTGAACTGTACGACGCTAAACTGATGGGATTGTGGATTTGTTTGTGTTGTAAATAACACTGCATAATTTATTGAAATATAGTGAAATATTTACTACTACATACTAATTGAGGGATTATGTTGGAGTAGGAGAGAGGAAGGAGGAAGTAAAATTAAAAAACTTTCACGGGTCCCGTAAATTCTCTCGGTTCCACACCAGGTCCCGGATTTGGACAATTAAAAGCACAATATTGACGCAAATTCTGAAAATGCAAAGCCAGAGGCATCATTTAGCAATTTCAAACGTATAACTCCCCATCACACAACGTCGAGGTCAGTTGCGAGACGGATGTAGTCGCTAGAGGGAGTTCCGCGGAAGTGATGGTTGGTAACAGAATGGAGAACATGGATTAGCGTAAACGCGAGTTCGCAAATCGAATTCCGCGTCATTAAGCGAGGAATTTACGCGCTAGAGATCGCCATCAGCGACATAGTTCCCTGTTGGCCACTCATTCAACCATGGACGAATGGAACGGCACAGCGAGCAAATAGGTGACCAATCACACGAGTGACTCCGAAGGATGGTATACTGAAGTGTTCGTAGTAGAGTAAATCCATCGGGGGAATAATGCAAGAATTACCCTCCAATTCACTATTCCTTTCCCACACGAATATGATAAATCACGCATGTTATCAGCCACTTGAAATGTTATCAGCCATAATAATTACTAGGGACTGTTATTCTTGCATTTAGACCAAGAAATAAATAACAAAATTATGTCGTATCGCCAACGTTTCGACTATTTATTTTAGTCATCTTTATCTCTCTTGTTGTTGTTGTTGTTGTTGTTGTTTTTTTGGGTGGGGGGGGCTTTAGGGCTGAATACTATAAATCATACTCATATAATTTAAAAATAAGTATTTCTCGTATATTTATTTATGGCCGTCAAAAATGCAATGGTTACAGACTTCGGATCTCTTTCATCTGAAGCAAAATCATTGAACTCAAAATATGAACTAAGATAAATCTTGATAGATAATATCCCTTTTTATGACATGTTAAAGACAACTACCCTGGCAGTAACTTCAGGTATTGCAGTCGTTTTGTCTTGATGCGTCTACCAAGAGCGGCCTCCTGTACTCCTATGTTGGGTGAAAATGGCTAGATGGGACAGTAGGGTATTATTAGATTTTTTCCAGCAATCGTGATAATAAGAGATTGAGCGGTTCATTTTGAAATGATAAGAATAAAAATGATTCTTCACTCTACCCCAGGTTCTTACACTTCCTCACAATCTCAAAAAAAAAAAAAACTATTTTAATCATATCTTATGCTAAGAGAAAAATACCACGCGAAAGTTCTTAATCTCAACCACGTATACTAGCTCTGTTCAATTTATTTAGTCCGCGGGCCATTTTCTTTTCATTTTCTATCTATCGGGACAACACGAAAAGAGATTCGGCAAAATGTTGCCCGTTAAAAAAATATTCACATTTATTTATTTATTTCATATGCGATATTTTGATTCTCATCATCAAATTTACATTATTTCAAACTGGAAAAACTAAATAGTATATTTCTCTATTTTAAAAAAATTGTTTAAATTTAGAATTATAATAAAATGTTTTAATATTGTAATGTATGACGCGGTAATTGCAAACACAATTTTTTGTTGTTTTTTTCACTGGACATGCCACATCAAATATTAATTCTGACAGCATAGATTTATAACATTAAGTTTGAAATTTAAAAAAAAATGTATTAAAACACGCGGGTCGTAAAAAGAGTTTCGCAGGCCCCTTGCTTGGCAGCGGTGTTTGCAACGGATAGCAATGCATATTCTACTTACACTTCAGTTGAATGAAGAAACAGAGCAGGCATAACAAGATGTATTCCTTACCTAGACAACAAAATGCCATCAATTAATTTGCGTAAACGCATAAAACATAAGTTAAAAATAAATTGTATAGTATTTCAACGATACAAAAACAATTCAAAAGTATAATAAAATATAAAAACAGAGAATAACACCCAAATATGAAGACCAAAAAGAGGGATTATTTACCACCCATAAAACAATTTCATTTTCAATTAATCAATATGAATACAATATTTGACAATCTCGTCATTTTGGAATAGTCTCCCCATGAGGCATAGCCTCCCTATGTGGGGCAGAGGGTTAAGTCAATTTTCCACGTTTTCGAATAAAACCAAGAAAATATATTTCATGCAGATTATAACAAGAAACATACAACAAATACACTCATATTCCATACCCTACTCAACAGATAATATATATTTGCCAATTAATGTTTAAAATAGAAAAGTAAATTATTTCTCTACTTCCTATTTTCGTAAAAGGTTAATTCACTGATTTAATACTTTTTTAATTTATTTCTATTATTTAGACTGAAAATGTTCTGTCCCTACAGTATCGTATTATTTAAAATACGATTGATAATAAAAACTACTTGCCTCTGTCATTTAGTAGTGTTTATTTTTGGCAAAATTGATAATAATAATAATTTGAAATTGAAATTTCTTTCCTGAAATTATACATAATTACATAATTAACAAAAAACAAATATTTTTAGATTTTACATTAATTCAACATAAGTACTGTACAAAATGCATAAAGCGATTTACATACATTTAATATATACATGTTTAGTACAAATTATTTCTTTAATTTAATATACATACAAGTATACCAAATTTTTATAAATATCTTTAATTAATGTTAATTAGTAGATAAAAATATCTCTAAGTTCACAAGAACTTATCAGAGATATTATTTAGTTTTTAATTCTTATTATAACCAATAATGTACTACTACTACATGTGTATGGTATTTCAACATCCTATTATTTTGAATTTAAATTCGAAGTTTATTTTCCAGTTTTGCAACAATTTTACATCAGTTTAACAAAAAATTTAACAAAGATAATAATAATAATAATAATAATAATAATAAGCGTTGGTGAAGATAGCAGATAAACTGGTATTATACGAGGAAAACATAGTTGTGTCATCTGCCTGTTCTCCCTCACTATTTAGTCCTCGATTTGTCATTCACAATGACCGGAGGTACGGCCTCGGTGTGTCGGCAGCAAGGGCGAACATGAGGGATGGCCTGTCTCAGAATGGATATATTACGTCTGCGACAGTTTCATTAGCGAAGGGATACTCGCACTACAATGTTAATCTAAATAGTGTTTTTCCCAGAAGTAATAATTTATTCAAATCAAATATGAGACATGGAATCCATTATTCTTTCGTCCAACAGAGATAATTCTACACCTTAATCACCATCTCCAATTAAATATTCATACAGAAATTGATTAATTCCAGGGTCGAACAATTATTTGTAGGAAATATCGAAACTGGAATCCATAATGGAGTTTACACTTTAACTACTACATACCTTTTCAATAAAAGCGTTTCTTGATGAAACTGCTAATTGATTTATTTTTTTTGAGTTATAAGAAAATACACTGAATGTATTATTTTTTCTGCTTAGTATGAATTTTATACAATTATTAACCAATATAATCACAAAGTACACACGAATATTTGCGTTTCATTTCAGTATTAGTAATTTATTTATTTATACAAACACAATTTTTTTAAAATAATGACCTCATAAAATTGGGATGGCAAATGGTACCGCTGATATAAACTACAAACTGCATATGATATATTTTTAGTGATTTTTTTAGTACACACAAATTTGGTTCCTTACAACGAAGAAGAAATCTAAACATTAGTTTTGACAATACATTTAAGATAAATATTTTTTCTCCTAATACATATACGCAAGACGGAACTAAAAGAATCCGAAAGAGAATCTCTCAACCCTCATTACGATGACGTCAGTGAAGTCTGCGAGTGATGCTTCGGTTCTCACATAAATTCGAGAAGTCAGTTCCAGAACGCTCGCTACATTTACAAAAGAAAGCAACGTATATACCAAGACGAAATCTTGGGCAGAAACAACATGCGAAACAATTCTTTTGATTCCGAGCTAATCTCACGGAATATCAGAAAGAGAAAAAGTTCCATACCCCAACGGCCACCAAGGTCAAACGAGAAGCACAAAGCATACAGCGAAAGTGTCACACACCAGAACTTTTCACCTCAATATTCTTCCAAGTAGAGTCGATGGTTATCGAGGTATGCCACAATACCACGTATCCACGCCATTATAAATAGTATAATGCATTTGCGAAGAAAATACGATAGCACTGAAATATGTATTATTTTATCCTTCTATTGAAGTGGGAATTAAAATACGCAATACCTGAGTAATAACGCTTCATTCTCAAGAAAATTACCTACATTATTCTTCCAGCAATTTAACGATACCGTCCATACGACCAACGAGTATATAATTCTGCCACTGACCTCCCAGACATAAATCAGGAATGCTCTTTCCTTGTTCATTTTTCCAAAATTTTCCCTTCGTTGTGTTTCTGTGGCGCCTCCATGAATTGAACCAATCAAAGGAAAATTGCAAGTTTATATTATTGCTTTTTATCAGTTTCTTTTCTCGAATTAAGTCAGGAACAGATTTGTCTTAGAACAATCGAAAACGATTTTCTCCGAAAACGAGATTATACTACCAATTATTTTAATCACAAAAATCATCTTAATAAATAATTAAATTTTATTGTCGAAAAAGCAGTTACAAACTTCTTATGACCACGTGGAAGTAAGCAAGGGACCATCCCATAAATTACGATGAAGGGTCCTAAGGCAGAGGCGGATTTAACATTTCAACATACTCCTAACGATAAAAAATTCTTCGACACGTGTTATAGTGTTAACAAATACCAACAAATATTGTATTTAATAAAACATAGAAAAGTCATTTCACAAGTACGTATTATTATCAAGCTATTAATCATTCGGAAAGTATTGTTGATAATTCCTAACTATTAAATAACACTAAATTCGCTGATAATTATATCAATTGATGCCGTCTCTAGGCAAGAGCCTAGCGAGTCTTCATAAAAAAATCCGCCTCTACCCGAAGGAAAACCGGAGAAATAATCCGGGCCAGGATGGGGCTACAGAATTAATGTACACAACCGTGCCAGGGTTGAGTACATATCCAACTAAATTTATATGAATAATAAGACATAATACTAGCAAGCAGGAAAATATTCTTGAAATTGTTGTAAGATATTTGGGAAGTACTACAACAATGGCGTGATAAAATACAAGACGGCTTTAATTTCTTTTAAAATCAAAACTAATCTGAATTGAAATCTCTAAAATACTTTTGAAAGAACATTAATACCAATAAATTGCAACCTAAAAATTATTTATAAATCTGATGTATATAAACAAGAATTTTCCTTGAATATTAACATGAAAAAATTAAAACCAACTGTAATAAATGCTCGTAACAAATTGCAATATTTACCCATGCATGAACATGGACTGTTTTACGACGTATTATCCATTAATGAAAGTCCATAAGTTCATAGGAAGAGCGATTTCCTCAACGTAGCCACCCCAGAACACTCACAGTCGTAATTCCACAAAAGTACAAAATGCAAATTGACTCGCACGAATCGAAAACGTCCAATGGCTTGCGACCGTGAAATTCGTTGATGTGACTTCACCGTTGACTCAGCAGAATGGATGGAGCGTCACCAGGGATGTAGTTCAAGAATGCGCCAGTAGGAGCGTTAGTGTCGACTCCAAAACGTCGATTCGATTAAAGTCGCCGATAGGATGATACAAAATAATCTCTATAAATAAATATTCACATCGCCAATTATAAACAGAAACTAATTGGATGGTGGTAGAATTTATTCACGGAAATAGAATATCGATAAAAGTCTGAACGAAACAATCACAGTATGATAATGAAATAATCACAGTATCCAAACCTGTAACCAATACCCATTTATATGAGTTGCAAGAACCTCGAACCGAAAAGATATTGATGAATCGGATGTCAAACTAATACGACTTCATGTTAGAATAGTCAGTATATCCATTTATATTTGTATGTATAGCTAACTTCTGAGTGTGGAGAGAAGTATATTTTCTACCCAGAGTTCCTCGTTAGATATTGTATGATCTGTGTGTCTGTTCTGTCGAGAAACGTGTATAATTGAGTGAGAACGTCTGTATAGTAATGATCTGGGTTGTTAGTGCCATACTGAGTGGATGTATACTTTGATATGACTAGTAATAAAACAAGTAAAGATCAAAAGCATATACTTTATAATTAACAAGAATAATATAACATGAAAGAGGAACCTGATGTATAAGAGATAATTAAATTCCTGAATACGAACTTTTCTTGTAATTAAATGACATGACATTGAATGAATTATGGCATCAGCGAAAAAATCTACGAAGATGTGCAAATGATACTGAATAATTATTGGATGTAAATTTAGAAGTACAAAATATGAATTAGGAAAGTGTTGCGGGTAGGGCTGAAGTAACGGATGGAAATGGAATTCTTGGCATTTGTAAGAGGAAAATTCGAGAGTAAAAAAAAACAAAAAAAAAAACGGAACCGAGGTCTAAAACGGTTCCGTAATATTAGTATTTCGTAACCACAACAATGAGGGATATAATGACGAGAATCAGAATTCTGAAGTTGGAATTTACGAGAGAGTAAAAAGGAAATATTGCTTGAAGTATATGAATGAAAAACATCCCCCGAAACTAAACTTTATCTCATAAAGGATTCCTAAAATACCGAAGAAAACCACAAGCAGAGCTTCGCCAGCGTTTTGCGGTACGGGACCGTTTATTTGCATGCGAGCCACGCGCTCTAGTCGTCGTCTCTTTTTTTTCTCCTTTCCCTTCCCTTCCCTTACCTTTTCTTTTCTTTTTTTTTCCCCTATCCCGCTTCACTCGTCTTTCTTCAGAGCCGTGTACTAGCCGTCAGGTGGAGGGCGTCGTTGCCACATTTCCCACGCGTATGCACATCGCGCCTCAGTGTTAGGTATAGAGTCCGTAATAAAAAGAGAACCGCTAAACGTTTCCACAAAATTAGAGCACATTATTTCTCATAACATCCAGAGTAACTACGCACAAATTCTAAACAGCCTCTTCGGCACCAGTTATCACTTGTTTGCCTCGGAGTAGGGAGAAAGAAAAGGAGACATGACACAAAAATGTGACCAACTACACCTGGTTCAAACCACTATGAGAAGCTGTGCGTAGTATTTTCCTGAAATATGAGAAATTCCGCATTATATTTCCACGACTGACTGTTATGGTTTTATTAAGGACTCTAGTTAGGTAGAGCGACGTCGACGTCGGACGATGGTCCTGCCGCAGGTAGTGTATGTTTTGGATCGGGTTGATTCACGGCGAGAATTATAGACACAGGGGGAACTAAACGGAGACGACTAAAAAACCGAACATCACGCACGGCGTTGTGTCCCGATAAACAAAAGATGATCGTTCCCCTCGAGACCTGAATGCGTTCGTGTTTTGTTTTTGTGACGTGGAGAAGGAAACGGGAAGTCCATAATGTACGTTGAAGTAATATCGAACCAACGTGGCTGAAGGTTCTTCCGAGACAAATGTCGTGTCCGTTTGGTTTCACTGTTCTTGTGAGCGTGGACACAAACCCACACGAAACCTGTGAGCACTAATGCAATTATTACTCAGTGTTACTAAAGTAAAAAAAAATCACAGTTAAATACTTCAATTGTAATCAATAGTTCTATCCAGAAATGTAGTAATGGATCTTTAGAAATTATTACTGAAAATACCTGGGAACAGAAGTAGACAAATATTCTTTTTTTTTTAGTAAGAAGGAGGTTATAAATTTTTCGTACAATTTTATCAAAACTCTTTTAATAATTGTGTTCAGATTTCATCGGTGTATATACACGCCGAGAAGATATGTGATAACTTTCAGCGAGATGAAAATGGCGATGAACCGGGAATCGAACCCAAGTCTTCTGCGTATATCCCAGGGGTATTAACTATTGCACCACAGGTCATTTCGATTGTGTGCCGCCTGGGTTCACTTATCTCCAGTATGTGACTCAGGTCTTCTGTAATTAGGTTTGTGTGGAAATGGTGTACAGTTGTGGAAGGAGAACGGACGGTGTAGTGGTTAGCACCCCTGCGATCAAACCAGAATTCCCCAGTTCGAATCCCGGCTCTTGGCCATATTTACCTGGTCGAAAGTAATGTTTTATGATAATTCCTAAACAATTCTACTACACATTAATGAAGTATCTCCTATGTATTTAAAATGATATATTTATAAATAATAATAAAATAAATAGAAAATCCAAATAAATGGGATCTTGTGAGTCATGGTCTTTACGTGCCAAGAACACACTTCTCTAAGACATTTCTCATTGGAAATTATGATAAGATAAAACAACTATGTTTGCCTCCGGCACTAAAAATAACATGTAGAAATTCCCGAGCGCAGATCACGGAGCAATTAGGAAGTTGAGCAAATGACCGCATATAAAACGTCGAGTAGCATCGCTCTCGCACGCTCTGCCGTCTAGAGAAGTCTTACATCCACGCGGAGCCTGAAACCAAACAAGTGAGGCGAAATGCGAACAGCGTGGTGAAGGTCGCGAATCGTGACTGGGGAACCAAGTTCCTTCTGCGGCCGTAGACCCCCACACGCGTTTCGACAACATTCGCCGCCGAGAAGTGAGTGACGTGAGAGAAGCCGCGTTCCGCACTTCACTTAAGATGGGAGTGAGTCAAATCAGAATAATAATAAAGGAAACACTTTTTCATTTCAAATTGTTGTAAAAAAACAGCAATATGAATTATAACGAAAAAAAAAACAAATATGATTTAATTTCTATCTATACTATTGTTAATAATATAGTACAAACAATATTCAGGAACTCGCTTGACTCGTTTGAAATGCATCATGGCGGTCAAGCACGAACAAACATGGCGGCCGAGCACAACGGTTTCGTGATTTATGCATCTCAACTCAGAAGAAAATTAACTAGCTTTCTCAAATGTGACCTACTCATAAACGTGATGTAAAAAATACTACAAGGGAAAATTTATTACAAATCAAATTAAACTTCCATCACTTTCGTGATTTAAATGTTGAACTTTTTTTGAAAGTGTTTTCTCCATAAGCCGCAATACATTACAATTATAATCGCAATCATTTCATTTTAATGGCCGGTGAGGTATGTTTTTCAAGTTGAAATCACATAAATACATGTTACTCTGTTTATTTATGCCGATTTAAGATATTTTTGTGATTTAATTCTATGCTAGTACTACCTTAATAACTCTGGGCGAAACCAATATATAAATGCTAGTATTTGTAAATGAGACAAGTAACATGCTATTGAAGCTTATCTACATGGTGCAATAGGAGGTAGGAGTTGGGCTGGTTAGCTGGGTTTACCGACAACTTGACCCATGTGGAGGGGTTAGTAGAAGTAGTTAGTAGTAGTTGGCGTTACTGATACTAGGAGGAGATGGATAGGAGGAGGGTTCGCTTATCAGTAGTCACAGCTATATGAACTGGGACATTCAAGTGAAAAGCTACTAACTTTTTTTTCTGGCTCCACAAGGAATCGAACCCGGGATGACTTGGTGATGAGCTAGAACGCTACCACTTGAGCTACAGAGGAAATGCTAGTGCTCGATAATGATTAAATTTCCTTTTTCATGCGTTTTGTTTTTGATCCTTTTTTATTTATAATAGTTTATTGTTTCTTGGCACGGTTGTGTACATTATCTCTGTAGGCGGGCATTCTGGTCCGGTTTTCTACGATTTTCCTCCGAGTAATAGCGGAATTTCCAAAGGCGGGAATGTCAGTTAATAATTTTGTTCTTGAAGTTTTACTGAACACAATATCCACGATTCATTTTGGAATTATAAATGATTACAATACATATTTATTAAATAATTTATTTTGTAAGTATTAAATCCGCCACTGCCCGAGCGCCCTAGATCGGAATTGATGGAATAGTCCCTTGCTTGTTTCCGGAGAGTAACTTAGCTGTAGTCACTTAAGAGTACCCCACATAGTCATATGTAGTTCGCAATTGCTGTTTGACATTAAAGATAAATAATCACATATACATTGATTGCATTTATGTATTTAATCTAGAAAATGTTACAGTGATTTATTTATATAAATTGAATTATTTATAAAACTTTGACGTAAAATCTTACTAAATGTTAAATACGAGTATTGTTAAATGAAAAAGATAAATGATAATGCAAAAATATTTCTGCATAGGAGCAAGATGATGATGTGATAAGCAGAAAGTGACCTAATGTACCACTCAGTAGTTTTGAAATTTTATTGAATAATTCAAATATATATTTTGTATAAATAAATTCGTCTAAGTAATATGTGAAGAAAAATATTGTTTGTGAAGGAGATAGGTGTGGTTATATCCGGAGAGTATCTCCTACACGTTCAGATGAGTTAATCCGTAAACGCTTCAAATCATTTAATAAAGAAGAAATCAATTTGTTTATCTTTGTAGACAATGTAGTGTTCATTTTCCAAAGTGCATTACATTATCCTTAATGAATCACCATATAATAAAACAATTATAATAAACAGAGGAAGGAAAGGAGATTTCTCTAAAAATTTGAATATGCCATTAAAGACTTAATGACATTTAACGGACGAATACTATACATTTTTGTGATTTAAAGTTCTCTAAGTTTCGACTTTATGTGGTACAAATAATTGAATTATGTGTGGTATTAGAAATTGGATGTTCTCTATGGGACATTTCCTCACCTTTATAGATTTTCTCTAAACATTCCAATCTTATAATACGGATGCACAAAATTTGGGATGACACAACGAAAGTTTCGGAAAAATCGTTTCCTTTCTCTGAATTTGGATCTCACATGCAAATGTGTTCTTAGTATGTGTCGATATGTTTCGACGGAACAAAAATATGGATAGTATCATCACAAATTAAAATAATCAGTTATCGACGGTCATTACTTTCAAGCTGTTGTTCGTCACCGTAGAGATAGTATTGGTAGTGTATCCTGTGTCAAACACAACCATCCTATAATAACATTAAATATTCATCGTTGGTCGATATTTTAAAATTCATTCCTTTTTAGAATGTCAAAAGCACGGCGTATTGGATATCGGAGTTCGGATATTGGAAGTTTAGATAACAAGGATTCTTCTGTAGCTACTTCATAATAAAAACTGTCAAAAATTGAAGAATCCTATTCAAAATTCTTAATTAATGGAGGTAAAGCATAATCTAAAGGATATATTGTTAGTCACGATCGTATTCCTTGTTACAAATACATATTTTTGGGGGGTATGTATTAGTAGATTGATTATTAACGAAATAATTGCGTACAGCGAGGTCATTGGATATGGGTGTTGGTTATACTAATGGTAAGCTCATTGGAGAAAAGATGAAATGGAACTAGACAAATTGAGATAGTTTTCTTTAGAGAAATGCTCATTAAAGCATCTGAGACAGAAAGAAACTCAAGCAGATAACTGCGCATTACACTAACTTACAATAACTTACAATGCATTAATTTAAGATTTGGAATGCTTTAAATCACTTATTCACCGGAGAAAGTGTTGTAAATAATAATAATAATAATAATAATAATAATAATAATAATAATAATAATAATAAGGGCTCTAATGACCTTGACGAGCCCTAAAATCCCAATGAATAAATAAATAATAATAATGCAAGTGTATAATGGCGAGACTGGGAACATAACGTCTTCTCTTTCGTCAAACGATTAAAAAAATTCCATTTACATTCAAATACAAGATAAAAAGAAATAGGAGGATAAGGAATATATCTCTGACCCAGCACATGTCGATATGTCAGTTCCCGGATATGCCGAACTAAAAAGGTTGTACTGAAATGAAGATACAAAAGGTGGTGTTCATCAGAGGCTGATCTAGTCCGGGGGGCTAACCGGGGAGCATTTGTGTTTAACAATTACAATTTTACAACACAAATTTTATAAATATTACCTTTAAATAAAATGCATCAAATAAATAATTAACAATCTAGTATTATTAATAGCAATAACAATTATAGGTAATAGCAATTATTGATCTGGTAACACTTTTACGAAGTATGCCATTTATCATCTTCAATTTTATCTTAAGAGTTCAGGTCCAATGGAGGGGGACAATAGCCCCCTTAAGCCCACGCTGGTGTTCATAGTGCGACCTATTAGTTAAGAATCAAAATCATATTTCTCAGTTAATACTTTCAGTAGGCAATGAACTTCCATTGAGAGGACGTCCTCTATATTCACGAAGTCCCACCTGTGGCGCAGGTGGTAGTGTTGTCGCTCATCACCAAGTCATCCCGGGTTCGATTCCCGATGGGGCCAAAAAATTTTCACATTAATGTCCCAGTTCGAATATCTCTGACTACTGGAAAGCAAACCTTCCTTCCTCTATCCACCTCCTCCTAGTATCAATAACTCTAACTATTACTAACTACTTCTACTAACCCCTCCACGTGGGTCAAGCTGTAGGTAAACTCAGCTAAGAGGCCCACCTACTAACTGACGTACCACCCAACTCCTACCTCCTATCGCTCCATGTAGATAAGCTTCAATAGCACGCTACATTTCCCATTTACAAATTCTACAGTATATTCACGAGGATGGTGGCGCTGTAAAGACGGAATCGCACAGAAGGAGGAGGAGAAGAAGGACAAGGAGAAGGGAGTGGGCGGAGCGGGAGGGGGGAGGCGGGAGGGAAGCTCCCACGGCGAAACACGGGTCTCGAGCGACGACCTCCAGCGCGGTCTCCGAACTCGGCGTCAGCAGCCTCCGGCGGATTGCGGCCAGCGCCACCGAAAACACGAAGGCTTAGAACACTTCGCCACATGAACATCCACAATGCGGGCGACGGAGAATCTCTAACGAATTATCGTAGTATGAGTGACCTCAATATTTTAAAATAAAATATTATTTATCAACTCTAACAATATTCGGACGTTGTGAGGCAAATATTTGAAAAGAACTATCTTCAAGTTGTACCGACTCTTATGGATAAAGTCTTCGAAGGAACGAGTAAGGACTTGGATTGTATGAAGATAATTAAAATATTCTAATAAAATAAGATATTCTGGAAGGTTGCAGTTCAACCTTCTCTGTAAAATGTAAATTTTCAGAATATTTTAAATTTTAATGTGATATGTAACTGGTTTTAATGTGATATTTAACTGGCTTTTTAATTATCGTCATACAATCAAAGACCTGATGAAAATGTCAACACACCTCGAAACGTTGGAAATCTAGTAACCAAATGCAATAAAGGAAGAATTATGAAACAATAATTCTTCAGTTGTAATGATTGTCTATAAATAAGACACACAGTACAGTGAAGGAGTTGTTTACTGAGAAGATAAAAAGACAATCAAAATTTTTTCATTGTGAAAATTCATTTTAGTTCTCTGCTGCACCAGAAGAGCGCATCCGAAGTGGTAAACATCAACTTTACGAGGAAAAAGAAGAAAGTCGTATAATATTCGAGTTGATTTTAGAGTAGAAACAGTTTTTACACACGGGAAAATCTCAACGCCAAAATTGAAAACTACACTTCTTACGACAATTCTGCAAGAAGACGATAATAACGAGGACTTGCGTTCCGGTTGAAAACAGCATATGGCTCAAGAAGTTTTTTTCCTGGCGGAACGTGGTAGAATTTTAACAGTAAGTTCAAAAAAAAAAAAACAAAAAAAAAAAAAAAAAAAAAAAAAAAAAAAAAAAANTATGAAATTATTAGACTTTAATTTAAAAGTGAATAGATAAATATCCATTATTTTACGATCAGCGCTAATACAACTTATGGTCGAGAACCAGCAAAAATTAAGTCACTGGTCAACAAAAATTACATTACATACTGATAAATTAAAAAAAACTATTAACTTTTCGAAGCTTTTTAGAAATGTAATTCGCAACAACCAAAACAAATACAAGTAAGGAATTTCTGAAGAAAAAAAAAAAAGAGTAAAAACATTTTATGGTCATTGCGAATAGGGTAAAGTTCAGAAGAATAGAACATGGAAACATTAAAGAATTTCATGACACAATAATTCTTTCGAGTAATTGCATGTTTCGGGGCAAAGGCATGAAATATATTTCAGAACGTTAAATCGTAAATAATGATAAGACTGAATAGTGCAATGAAAACTAAACTCAGGAATGTAACTACTTTACCTCCTCAAACAAGCTCTTGGCCAAATGTATTTGGAGTCGGAATAAGACACGGACACGATTTATGTTACGGTTGATCGATCACGGAAAATAGTTTACATTTGAATGCAAAAAATATATTTAAAAAAAAGACAGGAATACGTGAACTACACAATACTTTATTTCTATAAATATATAAAAAAATAAAATACCCTCAGACAATTTAATTTTGACTCAAATTATGAAAATACACTTGCCACAATTTTGAAAAATTTGATAATAAACAAATAAAAGTAACTCTACGTTTCGTCTCTAATGCGAGACCTCGTCAAGTGTTTTATGTATTTATATTCCGAATTGTTTTTTTTTCTTTTTTCAAAATTGTGATATGTGTATTTTATTTCATTACTTTCAGTCAAAATTAAACTCTACAAAAAAAAAACTCAGGCAGTTTCTCTAAACTATTTATATTCAGAAGAGATTGGTTCATATCCCTTTACAAATACGAATAGTGCGTGATGTAATGCTGACACTTCACTTGTCGTAGTGGTACTTGTTTAGCGTATTTGTTGTATTTGACGTATTTACAAATATCACAAACATGGTCCGAATACGCAAGTAACTCAATAATGCCAAATATGTTTGCATATAGGGAATTTTTGCTGAAATTTTTGAATCCCCCTCTGCCTTAGGGCCCTTGATCGGAATTGATGGTATGGTCCCTTGCTTGCTTCCGGAGAGTAAATTAGTTTGTTGTCCTCCACGTGATCATACGCAATTTGTACTGGTTTTTTTTTGACAATAAATTTATTTATTTATTTATTATACCAAAGATGAACGAGATGTATTTGATATACTTCAAGAACTCTTTATACTGTTCAGTTATTCCAGTTCACAGAAATGTTTCAGTCCATTGAAACAAAAATAATAGAATAAGAAAGTCAAAATATAGGTTAAAGAACGAGAATATCAGCCACTTGATGGCGCCCGCGGTTTACCGATTCATCCCGGATTCAATTCCCGGCGTAAGCAGGAAAATTTGTACCTTTTCACATCAATGTCCCAATTCATACAGCTGTGACTACTGAAAAGCGAATCCCCCTTCCTCTATTTACCACCTGATAGTATCAATAACTCTTAACTACTACTAACAAGTCCTACTAACCCCTCCACGTGGGCCATGCTTAAAAAAGGGTGGTCGGTTCACACAAATATTTGCTTTACTTGAGTCCTTTGATGTGTGACTAAAAACCGACAAAGGATTAATACTGGTGTTCGCGTATTTGTCACAATACAGCAAATACAGATAATTAGCCGTACATTTGGCCGTGTTTGGACAAATATGGCAAATGCACAAATACGCAACGTGATGTGTAGTACCGGCATAAGAAGCAGACCAAGACGTGGTATTTGTCGCCTCCCGAAGTTGAACAAACATTTCCGAACGAGAGAATCCTTCTCGTTGTGGTTTCTTGTCACCTAAGAACAACCACAAGTAAGGCGTCCAGAAACAAAATTTGTTTCTCGAAGGTTCACCGCAGGCGTTAGCGCATCTAGCGAAACTCCGAAAGGCCAATACAGCCTTGGATTGGAAAGTGCTTCTGGAATGCCGGAGGAAACTTGGAATTCTGGAACGACGATCGACCAGCTGTCCTCGCACGGAAATGTGACCTCGTTTCCCTTCTCTCCACTAATGAATCTACCGCTGATTCACTTACTGCATTGGACCACAGGACTTATGAATATGTTTATTATTCATTTATCAAAGCTTAAAATTAAAATCACAATTCCATTATGATGAAGGTACAATGGGGTAACTAAATCTTATCCGTACGAAAAACAGTTTCAGTACCTTTGGACGTTACGAAATTTCAATATATATATATATATATATATATATATATATATATATATATATATATATATATATATATATATATATNTATACACACTAACACCAAAATAAGGAAATTTTGGTTCTACTATTTTGGTTTCATTATTTAAATATTACAACTGAAGATAAGCATTACATTGACAGGGCAATTAACACAAGTTAGTAAGAAAATGAGGGTTGAATTTTTAAACTGGGGAAAAATTCTTATTTCTGACAAGAACACAGAACACTTACAGAGGGAAATTAATTATGTTAATAGGGAGTTCTTGCATAGCGCACCAGCGAGTCATCGCATGCGCTGTCGACATGCAAGTTAATTTAAGTTAGTTTATGCCTGTGTTTGCGTATGAGATATTAGTGGTACACTAGTGAGAGAGGTCGTGGCGGATTCTGATCCGGATTTTAAGTTATGTTGGTATGTGAGAAGGTATGCCAGAGATTTGTTTTGTGTGTTTGTGCTGTACGAGCGCGTGCTGGTGTACTCGCAGAACGCTTGCATAGTGGAAGTAGTTTGTGAGAGTTTATCGTTTTTATTATGATTTGAGTCGAAGGTACGCCATGAAAAATGCAGTGCGTTACGCAATTATCGTTATCAGCATAACGTTTGGAAGCGTGCACGTTACGCATAAACTCTCTAATGTGTTGTACTGGAATTGAACGTAAAACGCATTTTCATAAATTTCCAACGAAAATGAGAGTCATGTCAAATTATTATTATTTACAACTTCGTAGGATTTCCACCCCCTGTAATTATACGCTCGTTGCAGCAAAGAGAGGAAGGGTTAAATGAAGGTAAAAAGGGAGACACAGCCTACCGCCCTCTTCCCTCCACATCCGTCACTCGCTCCCTTTACACAATGACGCGACGTTCTTCGTCTTTCTCGTAGGGAGGAGCAGACAAAAGGAAGGAACCCCCACTCGCAGCGACACGCGTGGGACAGGCTCTCGCTCTTGCCTTTTGCTTTCTTTATCTCTTCCCTCTGAAGATGATCAGACGTGAGCGAGGTCATGGGAGACGTGGGAATTCCTTGAACGCATCGTAGCATACGGGCGCAAGGGATCGTATCTCAATTACGTAAACAAACGGAAATGTACAGACTTTGTAACATAAGAGTAAGTTTACGCTCGTATACATAGCGTGGCGTACGAGTGACTTGTATGAGACATGTATCGCAATTTTTCCAAGTTTCGCGATTTGAATGAGCTGAGACGTTTCTACCTCATACATCTATAACGGCAGCGTTTACACTTCGCGATTTGTATCAGTGAATTCTTGGTGTATCGCGAGGGAAGAACACAAAGTGATACACTTGTCTACTAAACAAATATACTAATCTAAACATAACCACTTAATATAGTATGCACTACTCAACACTTATAAACCATCCATTTAAAATGTCTCTAATGGAATGCATGTACATTACAATAAAGAACTCAAAAAGTATTTATTATACAAATATATAAATTAAAATTATATATTAGACAAGTTCATAATAGGTCAATATATGCGGTAGTGTATAAAGTATATGTGAATTAAATACATTAAAATTACAAATACGAGGAGGTCCTTTTAAATACCCCATTCTCCTCAAAATTATGAAATTTTTCTTGCTATTTTTATAAAGTACTATATTGAAATATTAAAAGACAAGTTTCAAAAGTTTCACCCCCCCCCCTCCCGTTATATTTTCTTTAACTCGAACAGTGTTGATATGTCATTTACTATTGGATATTTCCTTCGGCATTTCGATGTCTACAAAGAATAAGTGATTCACACAATAAAATATGCAAGAAGTGAACGCTACATGAGAGTTCCTGAAATTGGAGAGTTGAAAGAGCTTTAACCGAATAGAACACGTTATTTACAAGGCAATATGTTTAATGTTAACGGTTTCGCGAGTTCGCCGAAGCAGGTCGAAAAAATTTAAAACATGTGCGCGCAGAGAACGTTATGCACATAATGTTGTGTAATTAACATGTGACCTGACAGAAGAGCATTACTCTTTAACCTTCCGCTTTTTAACCTTCCTCTACATCGACCACCCCAAACATGTAAATTAGCTTTTGCAACCCAAAATAAAATACTGAATTGAAAATTAAACTGAATAATTTTTTTTTTCAGGTCATATTGCAGACCATAATATTCCTTGCAGACGTAGAGAGATTATTTTATATAAAGTTTGAAAGATAATAATTCTAGACTTTGAGGATTCAATAAATAGAGACGATTCCTCCTATTTCGAGTTTATCCAGTATCGTACGAGGATGTGCCATTCTCTAACGAAGTCATAACTTACTTCATCGAAACAGAAAACTATAACAAGTCTGTGAGTTCGTATTTAGGGGGTCACGTCGTTAGGGCGCAGGAATGTTCCGTCCGCCACTGCTTTTCAGTTATTTGATCGGAATTGCTGGTCCCTTGGTTGCTTTCTAAGAGTAAATTAGTTAATTGTCTACGCAGTTTGTAGCGACTTTTTGAAAAAAAAAAAAAATTAATTTAAACAAGATAAATCAATATAAATTTACAGTCAAAAAAAGCAATTAAAAAACTTCATATGACCACGTGGAGGATAATAAACTAATTTACTCTCCGGAAGCGAACAAGGGACCATCCCATCAATTCCGATTAAGGACCCTAGAGTAGAAGGATTGAAAATTTTAGCAAAAATTCCTAGATAAGAATATAAATCGATAACTACGTATTTGAACAATGACCTTTGAAACTCAAAACTTAAATGCAACATCTAAAGTGTTTAATATATTTTCTATAAAATTTAATTTGTCAACTTCAAACAGAAGATTTACTCGAAGTTAGTCATTTAATTGAACAGTCACTTTTAAAACAAATTTCAGAATGACACGCCACATCCCTGGAATCCATTAACCGTTATCGTCTGCGTGGTTAAAAGACAAAACAGACAGCTAACTGGAATCTCTTTGCAAATACTCAAACCGACTTCAAAGGTAGGTGAGAGGCAATGGAATTTACGAATGGCGCTGTTTACAGTTTTCTGTTTCATCGCCGCTCTTCCTGCTTCCTCATTTAACTCCACTCCCGGAGAGCATATCGTCTTAGGCGCCAACTCGACGTTTGCAAGTTCTTGCAATTTCACTGCGATGGTATTTCGCCAAAACAACGACGTAAACAAGCTGCGAACGCTTGGAGTTGTTCGGAGTTCGGGTGGGCATTCCACATGCCACAAAGGTACAGAGCGAGGAATATCCGGACCGCGTTCCCTTGCTTATAATGCGAACATGTTGTGTTCGTTGAACTCGGTAGCTGGCTCAGATAACGTTTTCATAAGCCGAGGTATAAAGATAGTAGTTTTTACTTTCTGATTGTGAGGAATACAGTTTCTGAAAAAGAACAAAGCTTGCAGATCAGCGGTCGCCATCCGGTGGTCCACGAGAAATTTAGGCAGTCGAAAAAAAAACACTTGATCTTAATTGCAATTTTCCATATTATGTTGAAGAAACAAGTTACTATGGCACACTTTTTAAAAACATATTTGAGAAAAAAACAAAAAACAATACTCTGATGTATTTGAAATTCAATCAGGTGTTGAACAAGATCCTCATCTTCGACGGGTTGCCTACTTACCATTTTAATGTTTCTTTAAACAGGTATTGAAAATTAAAAAGAAAAACGTTCAGATCTAAATTTTTAATTTTGTTACAACACGTAGGTGTTTTTCATTTTCTTAAAATTGAAATTTCTTCTAGTCATTTTTTCTCAGATATATTTACCTTAAAAAATCACTTAAGTGTCATAAACTCGCGACCTTTTATGGACGAATAATATTTATATTTTCTGTGTTTTTAATTATTTATTTAAATAGATTATATAATGGACGTTAATAGTAGTAGAAATCACATAGTGGGTCCGTGACCTCGAAAGATTGGCAAGAGCTGCTTTTCGCGATTCTCAAAGTTTCGCAATTAAGTCCAGTGTCGTCCAGTTGTGTGGTTACGTTCGTATTTGAAATAGATTCGTACCTGCGTCTTCATTTATTTCCAGTATGCGACTTTCGTTTATTAAAATGAATTTTGTTGAATAAATAAATAAATAAATATGATTTAAACTAAATTTCTGAGAACTTCCTTCAGATTGTTAGGTTTTTTTTGTGCGTCATGTCACTACCTTTCTGAAAACAACGTTGAAGGAGATCACAAGAAAGGATGATGTAAATGAATTTTTGTAAGTAAATTAGCGAAGTCGAAAGAATATAAAGTGGTAAAGGTTTTTGTAACATTCTGTGTCGGAATAACAGAATGTTACAAAATAAGCTACGAGATTCTATTTTATTTAGATACGGCTTTTTTTTCTCGTCTTCTTATCATTTCATCATGTTTAAACGAAGTGTTTAGTGGCAACTGTCAATTAATGAAGCCACTTTAGGAGTATCTATTTAACTGGGTGAGCCTCGTATTCATTTACTTTACAGACGTATCCAGAGACGAGTAATACGAATATTGGCTTATCGGGCTTCAATAATTGCTATAATCTGAAACAGCACTGCCATCAGGAACTGAGATCCATGGGCGAAGCTCCATGGGCGAAGACAGGATAAGAGATAGCGGAAGATTTATTATTATTTTTATTTTGTGGGGTTTTAGGGTTCGTCACAACGGCAAGGTCATTAGAGCCCTTAACGGAAGAGGGGGCGCTACGTTAAAGACCAGAGAATTAGTTATTGTTGTTACATATTGGCTACGATACATAATTCTTGACCACTTAAAAGGTGCTCTCTTGAGGATCTGGTTACGACGACCTAATTTTTGCAACGCTTCGGAATATTTAAAATAATAACCTTTATTGTCAAAAAATGCAGTTTCAAAAAGCTTATGACCACATGGAGGAGAATAAACTAATTTACTCTCCGGAAGCAAAGCAAGGTATCATCCCAACAATTTCCATTAAGGGTCGTAGGGCAGAGGCGGATTTAACATTCAACACACTCCTAACAATAAAATTAGTTCGGCACGTGTAATAATTTTAACATAATACCAACAAATTTGTATTTAAATAAAACATAGAAAAGTCATTTTACAAGTATGTATTCTTATCAAACTATAGATTATTCGTAAAGTATTGTTGATAAATCGTAACTATTATATAACACTCATTTCGAGATTTATTATTTCAATAGATGCAACCCTTAGGCGAGAGCTTAGCGATACAAAAAGTCTGTATAAAAAATCCACCTCTACCAAAAGGAAAACCGGAGAAAAACCCGAGCCAGGATGGGTTCTATCCGGATTTCTGCCCACCAAACAAATTACACTATTTTTCGTAACATTTCATAGTTATAAGAAAGAGAAAACAAAAAAATCTAAAACTTAAAATGTTTGAAATAGTTTAAAATATTCTCTACTTTTCATATAAAATAACTCGGACTACACATTGTTTTAAATCACTTGAATATCTCTCTTCACAACTCTGGACTACGTTACCGCATTGTTGGAGATGATACTCTTCATAGTTCATTCCAACAGAACTGTGTCGAACGAAATAAACCTAGACATTCATTGATTGTAATACACAATACTGTATGTTCTGAGAAAAATCACAGAAAGAAATGTTATGAAACCAAGTGAATGTAGTCAATGGCAGATCTAAGGGAGGGGGCTAAGAGGGCTGTAGCCCTCCCCCCCACCTCATTGGACTTGAACTCTTCACAAATAAAACTGAAGTCGATAAATGGCATACTTTGTAAAAGTCTTACCAGACTCATAATTATTATTTTTATTAATAATATAATTGTTATTATTATTAATGATACATATTAATAAAATTAATAATATATTAATAAAACTAATAATACCATAATATACAAATTAATTATACCATATTAATAACTTAAATAATTGTTATTGTTATTAATAATACCAGATTATTAATTGATAATTATTCATTTGATGCATTTCACTTAAAGGTAATATTTATACAATTTTGTGTTGTAAAACCATAATTTCAAAACAAAAATGCTCCCCGGTTAGCCCCCCCCCCCCCTTGATTACGCCCCCGCCAACTGAGTGCAGTCAACCTGAGAACCAAATTGAATTAAGAAAACACACGTTCCCTCCACACAAAGGGAAAATACTTATTTTCTCGAGAAAAAGAAGGCATATTTTCCCAGTCTCCAGTTGAGCCTCGTGTACTTGTGTGTGTGTGTGTGTCGACTCCACCTCCCGTGCCAGTTGATGTATTGTCCTGCTCAAGGGAGTGCAGCGAATGTTTACCTAAGGTATGGCTTGCGATATTTTCACTTTTCGATTTCACTGCGAGGGCGTACGCAAAGGGAGGAAGAAAATGGAAATTCTAAAAATATGTTTGCGATCACTCTCCCGTAATTTCGATTGGACTAACATTTTCGTTTTTGTAGGATTTCAAACGTTGGAGTAAGAGAAAATCATTTTCAGTAAAGCAACTAAAAGGAAAATAACGAAATACCGAACTCATACAGGTTTAGGCAACAAAAGACACTATCAAAGGGAGTTTCCATTTGCTTTAATAGGGACAAATCGGTTAGTACTATATTATCCTCGGTATTATTCGAGTTGTGTACAACTCCACAAAATCGCGGAGTAAATTGTTATTCAATTCAATCCTTCATACAGTGAATAATCAGGGGAAAAAATTGAATTCTCATAATTCAGATATTAATTTTAGTATGGAAAGGGAGGTACATGATTTGCTGGTCAGTGAAAATTTTCTTCGTCATCCCTTCTATAAATTATTAGCTGATCGTAAGATGTTATTTTATTTGTTTTAGCAACTAAAATCATTACAATTAAGTTAGTGTAACTCATTCGAGGTAGAAAAGGCGCGAGTTATAAAAGTTATGTCTGAGCAAACCCTTGGTACATCCTTTGGGGGAGGATTAATAGAACATTCTCTATCTCGATCCAACATTCAATAAATAAATACATCTGAAAAACACAAGGGAGATGTATGATAAGGAAGATTAAAGAGAGATTAATTTGAATTAGGTCTCTGTCTATCGAACAATAATAACTAAAGAACGATCCCCCTCCATGCATACTTAATATTAACAACAAATTTTCTGACCACCTTTTACATAGAAGCGATCGCTTTTGAATGGAAAATATCCGTCTTTAAGTTCACGAAAGGAATCAAGAAATGTTCTTGCCGTATTAAAAAATATATTTAAATAAAAAATAAAATTATGTGAAGTGAACCACAACCAGACTACAAACGTTCACCTACCCTCAGCATTCTTAATGGTCTCTCACATTGGATAAACTTTATTGTCAAAAAAAGCCATCACAAACTGCGTATGACTGTGTGGAGGACAATAAATTAATTCATTCTGCGGAAGCAAGCAAGGGATCATCCCATCAATTCCCATCAAGGACCCTGAGGTAGAGGGCGATTTAATATTTCAACAGATCCCTAACAATAAAAATAATTCGGAACGTGTTATAATATTAATTCCAACGACTATCATTCTGTTGAGGGACTCCCTTTCCGTCGAACGTCGTTGGCCCGAGCGAACCTCCCCACCACCACCCCCCCCCCGCTGCGGGAGGGGGGGAGGGAGGGGGCAAGGCTGTTGGATGGGNGTGGGTCGGAGAGGGGGGGGGAGACGTGAAGCCACGCCGCACTTACAGGTCGACGCTCTTTCCCGCGTCAGAGGACCCGCGCAGTGTTGCCACATCTCCAGTCGCAGGTAGATGAGGAGTCTCACCTGCACGCTTCCATTCTCGATTCTTCCACTCCGCTCGTCGCGACTCTTTTGTTTCCACCGGGTCCTAGGTCAATGCCGGTCCACTAATATTCTCATGTAAAGATGTGCGAATTTAGGAGAAAGTCTGTCACGGAAGAGTGAGATGCGAGCCAATGACACAAGAATCGGTAGGTTTTTTCTTTTTTTTTTTTTTTGACAAACAGTGAAAACGACTTCGTTCACACAATCCTATTGTTGCCACTAATGTTTGAGAAAAGTTGAAGAAAAACAACAACAACAAAAATCAGAGGAAGATTGTGACACTAAGAATAAAAGCACTACGGTTATTCATTTCTCCGATTCTTGAACAGACGGAAAATAATTCATCTTTGAACGTACAATTTCACCAAAATATCTAACGATCGTCAACTTTTCCTTATAATTCAATTATCTCCTTCAAAGGTATCGAGAAATAGCGTTATTTTAAATTCAAACACACAATTTATTCAAATGTATAAACACAAGAATTAGAAAAGTTTTAAGTCAATTCTTGAATGCATTCAAACATACCATTTATGAAAGCTCCCTTAAAAAAAAAAAAACTGTTACTTCAGAATAACATACGCATACGATGTTTAAAAAAACTAAATAAAAACTTTCACCGTTTGAATATTTACGTGTTTCTAAAAGTAGCGGTAGTGATATAAACGAACAAAAAACAGAAACTGATTTCACCTGAATAAAGGAAGTAAGTCATTTAAATGCCACAGAACACGATGGTTGAACTACGCATTCCTTTCGCGTTATAAAACTTCAGCAATACATAGGAAAGGGAAAATTAAAGAACTTTTACACTTATGATTTCAGTTTTTAAATACCTATTTATATTCTATTATAATGTATTTTAGTGGCAACCAAAACCAATTATTTTCATCGTGAAACCATAATCAATAATTCATGGAAAAGAAAAGGAAAAAATCATGGATAAAATTTTTCCCATTTCGTTCAATCTCTCCGTACGGGTTAATGATAGCGTAATGTACTGGGTAAGGTGGTATTAACCTGCATCAATTCTCAAAAGATCGATAAAAAATAGGCTACATTTGTTTTTCTCGTTTGAGAAGCTGAGCATCCCGATACTACAGAAAATTTTCCCCGCTTACTCTTCGGAACAATCGCATTTGTAAAAAATTCCGATAACGTAATTTTCGATCCGAAAAGCGGAGAATCAATAGGTGAATACGTGATTCGACGTATAGTACAGCAAATGTGATGATGGCTTCAAGAGGCTACATAATGCAGCAAATGTTATATCATGGGTATGAATCGTTTTCTTCTTTTATTGGTTCTATAACGGAACGATATATTCGTGGATTGGTCGTCATTAAAAGATTCTTTTTACAACGCCAACGTTTCGGCAATTTATTTTGCCTTTATCAGGGCTACAATTTACAGTATTTCTAGTACAACTTTGAAACACCTTATTAACACAAAAAATATATCAATGATTACTCACTATCTGACTATGAAATAACTGTTACAAAAACATACCCAAAAGCTTTGTTACAATACAAAACAACATACCTGAATGATATGGAACCACACCATCATCAAATACCACCAACCATAACTTCTAAATACAACCCACTACATCTCTACAGCCTTCCTGGTGTAGGTCAAAATAAAAAATAAATATGGCAATTCATAAGTTGTCATGGCGAAACAACCCTACCACTGCTGCCAACCCATTTGTCAATATGACTGCATGCCCAATGGCGGTAATCTCCTGTATGGGTATGTGTCTAAGGTCTTCCGGGGTTTAGGTCTAGATGGAAATGGTGTACGGTTGTGGAAGGCGAACGGGTGGTGTAGTGGTTACCACCCCCGCGTTCAATGAAAGGGTCCCGGGTTCGACTCCCGACTCGTCGCCATTTTCACCTGACCGAAAAATTATCACATATCTTCTCCACGTGTACATACCGGAAGAAATATGTACATACCGGAATATTATTATTTATTTCTTGAATCGGGTACATATTGCGTATTAGTGTAAAAGACTTGTTTTGTAAGCAACGTTGATGACCAAGAAGCTATAGATAATACATGAAGGTGAAGTTCCTTGTCTGAAAAAGGTTAAGAAAACCTGCATTAGAGTAGCTCATAACCCCGTCTAAACGTAACATATTTTAAAAGGCAATAATAACGCACACACACACTTAGTCTCTCGAAAAGAAATAGAACATCCGTTCAAATATCTTAAAGAGTTTGTTCAAATCCCAGTCAAAAAGTAGTAACGTGACCGTCAATTACGTATCACATTCAGCCGAAATTCTTTCCTCACCTGAGAGTTGGAATTGCGCTCAATTGTTTTGATGTTCTTTTCAACAGATCGAAAAACAAAAGAAAATATTCAGAAGCTACAACACGTGTCCGTAAAAGTGTAATTCATGGCGATAACTTTTTCGTGTGTCATCGGAATACAAATATAACGAAACATCGAAACGCACAAACCGCAAATGTTAAGCGCCTTTTGATGCTCGTGACTTCTGCGCATTGAAACCGGAGCGCATACAATTAAAAAGCGTTCCAGTGTCACTGTGGAGAAAGTACAAGCCCACTAATCCATATTGACAATCTACCGCCACAGTAATTAGTAACCCTGCCCAGTTTTGACAACCGATGTGTACGAACGACTTCGCGAAAACATGCACGTGTAAATCAGCGTTCGATGAAAAAAGAACAAACTCGAATTCCGAAACAAACAATTAACGACGTGTTAAACAACACTCGGGCAAACAATGAAACGGTAGTGGAATGACAGAACGATGAGACCACCAGCAAAATGGTTCCATAGAAATCGAAATACAGAAATAATAAAACGATCGATCATTTTAACTCTAAATTTAGAGGAGGACTAATTTAAATTTTCCAGAATAACTTCCAATAACAATGACACTTCATTATTGACTAATCATATGGTCACAAACAAGGAAATAATAATTTGAAGAATACAGTAAAATGAAGATGCAAAAGAGCTAGGGTAATTCAAAACTCTCGGGACCACTGAAACATTTCAAATTATCAAAATTTTGAATTACTGAGATGCAAGAATTGCAGAAAGGGAAGTGAATGGAGTTAATAAAATATTCGGATTGACAAGGTTTTACTGTATATCAAAAAACTATAAATCATACTCAGAATTTGAACAATGATTTTTTTTGTGGGGTTTTAGGGCTAAACAATGATTACATCTACATTAAACATTTAAACCAGAAATGACTTTGGCGTGATTTTATGAGTAACAGAGTACTGTCTCTGAGATTTAAGCAAGAAACGTATTTAAGCATTGAAATTACATTCTTCGAAATGAAAATGAAAAATAAAATATTAGTTAATCCAAGAGAAGAAATACAACCAATCCATACTAACATAAAAATACGTACCGTGAAAGTGTGTCTGTCTGTTACTTGATCACAAACCAAAGAACCGATCCTGATGAAATTTGCAAGGAGATAGATTAGATGTCCAGTATGTCCATGGGCTAACTTTTATTTTTTTAACGTTTGATAATAAAGATGGGAATGTCGATAAATTCGAAAGAAAATAGAGTTATATTTGCTAACGCTGCCTAAACTGTCAGAGATAGCTGACAACTATAAATGGCAATACTCTTTGCCTCAGAGAGCACTACAAAAAAGTCCGCGACAGTATATGTCTATCTACAAAAATTAACCTAAATTATTGATAAAACGTTATTAAGGATAGGAGTGTTAAAATACTTGAATTTAAAAAGGAAAAAATCAATCATCATCCAATTTATAGAATTTATTTGTTGTTTTTTTTGCATTTAACAAATATAACAAACGTCTTTAAATCGAAAAATTTCAACAAATAGATAGATTTTAGAAGAATTTAAATGAAATGGTGCAGCCGCGTCATGCCCCGGAAGCGAAAATGTGACCGGCGCGGTTCCCGGGAGATGGTGTGGTGTATACAATGAAGTTTTGTATTACATTTGTATTATTATGAATTTGAAAAATCATGTAAATATTTACGTACATATTTAAAAAACCGGTAAGTAAAAGTATTTTGTTCTTATAATACAGATAGATATTAATTTTTCCTGAGTAAAAGATGACAAGTCTAAGAAAAATCCCGGGCAACACCAAGGAATCAGCAAGTATTTTTATATTTATGATCATGTGTTGCTGAGGTTAAACATTTAAACAAGAATGTAATAACATGACATCGCTGGTAGAGAGAGTTATCAGTTTCATGCGTGATGAATCGTAGAAAGAAGCCTTGAAATACGTACCGCCCTCGACCACTGGAGCTGGTCTTTCGCCGGTCGTTCAACCAACGTAGTCAATGACACTTTCACCTTCAGCCTCATCCAAGCACGCGCCGGCTACGCCCTCACGCAAGATGAAAGGTCACACACGCGGAAGGAGTATGGGGGAGGTGCGCTCATGGATAAAAGGTACAGCATTTTCAAAAGGACCGGTCTTCCGAAAGGGATATGAACGCAGCGGCGTTCCTACACCATTACAGCTCTGAAGATGTAGCAATAAATGTTCCGAAACGTCAGCTAGTACCAATCGTTCATCGCTGCCAACTCGTGATACAACCTATCCTTGAATCAGAATTAATATTTGACTTGGCATTTTCCGGTGAGGGGAAATAGAAAATTGTGTTAGGAAAATTTCCATCCTACTGAAAAATATAAGAACATTTTATAATAATACTAAACATTATGTTGGTTCCTTAAATGAGTTGAGTGAAGAAACACCGTTTTTTTTCCCCTCTTTTACCTTATTTTAGCTCCTTTCCCCATTCCGTTTTCTGCATCTAAAAATCCTAACCCTACTTACAACGAAAGATAACCCGTATGGTACAAAAACCCTGCTTGAGGCCGCATAAGTTAGCAACTAAGTACAAGACTTGACAGCGTTCTCTTCGAGTTAATGTGGGACCAGCCCTCCCAAGTTAGTCAAATCACTGAGATGTACAATTGTTTTCCTTATTTTTATTCTAATTGTTTACATTATGAACTGCAATGACGAAAAAAAACATTTATATCACTTAAAAGAAAGAATAAACAATATTCGGAAACTCGCTTGACTCGTTTGAGCACGTAAAGACATGGCGACAGAGAGTAACGTTTTAACGATTCATGCATCTCACCTCGGAAAAACTGAAATATCGTTCTCAAATATCCGGTGACATGTAGATAAAAATGGTGTAAAAAATACGCAGGACAATTTTCTACAAATCGAAGTAAACTTCCATCACATTCGTGATTTAACAGTTGGTCAATTTTTGAGAATAAGTAATTTCTTTATAAGACGCAATGTACTAAATTGATGTACTATATTAAAGACATTATGAAATTGAATCTGTTCAAATCCGCGGTTAGAAACTACCTCCTGCACCAGTGCTTCTACAATGTAAAAGAATTTATTGATTTTAATAAAAGTTAAATTCGTCTTGTACTTTATCACGCCATTGCTGTAGTACTTTTTAAACAACTTATAACAATTTCAAAAACTATTTTCTTGCATGATTGTGTTGTCTTATGGCTCATATTAATTTAGTTTTATGTGTACTCAACATTGGCACGTTTGTGTACATAAATTCTGTAGCCCCATCCTGGCCCGGGTTTTTCTCCGGTTTTCCTTCGGGTAGAGGCGGATTTATCATACAGGTTCTCTAGGCTTTGTCTAGGGGCGGGTCTATTGTAACAATAAATCGTGAATTTAGTGTTATTTCAATTTTTAAGCACTATACTCAGAATAATCTATAGTTCGATAATAGTATACGTCTAATTTTTTGCTTAAAATTACAAACATATTGACATTCTATTAGTATTATAACTCGCAGCTAACTTTTTATCTTATCTAGGAACTTTTGCTGAATTTTTTGAATCCGCCTCTGCCTTAGGGCCCTTGATCGGAATTGATGGGATGGTCCCTTGCTTGCTTCCGGAGAGTAAATTAGTTTTTTTTCCCTCCACGTGGTCATACGCAGTTTGTACTGTTTTTTGACAATAAATTTATACTACACCAGTGAGGTATTGTTCTTCAAGCTGAAATCACAATAGTTATATATGTTACTCTATTTATGATATGTTAGTCATTTAACTCTGTCTTCTGTAGTACTACCTTAACAAGAGTTCCGGAGCGAAAGAGACTCCGGCTGCAACCAAACAGCCGTCGGGGAAGTTACAGCCGTCGTTTGGCCTCGCCCGAGCCATCACTGCACAAAGCACCCACTTATATAACACGAGATAACCGTACTTTGTTTCTATTGTGCGGGAGACGTGCGAGCACGACGCGTGTTGGGTCGCGGAAGAGGCGCTTGTCCTCTCGCTGCTCCCATCTTCGGAACCGAAAACATCGCTTCTCCAGATTCTATGGTGTACTTGTTGCCACGTAGTTTAACACGCGAAATGAGTTCTTTTCTTTTCTAACCACTCAACTACACGTCCGCGTACGATGCCGGCACTATACGTGCCGTTGCGTATTTGTGCATTTGCCATATTTGTCCAAACACGGTCAAATGAAGAGCAGCTATTTTTCTGTATTTGCTATATTGTGGCAAATACGCGAACAAACCGTATGGATCCTTTGTCGCTTTTTAGTCGCACGTCAAAGGACTCAAATAAGGCAAATATTTGCGTGAACCATCCACACTTAGTTGATCGAGACTCGTTGATATTCTGGTTCTTTCACCAATTTATTTTGACTTAATAAAATTCTATAATTTCTTTTATATGGACTGCTACATTTCTTTATATTGGAAAAACAATACAGTACAAAGATTTCTCGACGTATATAAAATACATCCCGTTCATCATTAGTACATACAAACATATTTGACACTGAATTATTTGCATGTTCGGACGATGTGAGGATGGCGTGTTTGTGATATTTGTGTATATGAGAAATATTTTGCTAAATACAACGAATACGCCACGCAAATACCGCAAGTTCCTTGGTTGGTGCTGTGTCGAATCGGTCAATGAGACGAAATATTGAAACTGAAGAAGTGTACCTATACAATATTTACAGCACGTCTTTTCAAGATTATAATTTCAAGAGTTCAATTAGAAGAACATTTCATACTGTTTTAATATAATTAAAACAATTTCATTAAATTCCAAAAAAGTAGTTACCACGATAAAACCTTCAATGAGATTTAAAAATATATGCAAATTTAAATAAATTAATTGGACGTTAATTGCAGTACAGTCACAAAATATATACAGCTCGTCCATAAAAAGATCTCAAGTCTTGAATTATTTATTTAATATAAATATTTCACTTTAATTATTCATTACTTCGAATTAAATTCACAATATTCAAGTTCAATGTAATGAATTTACCTCAGTAGCTATAGTTTTATCAGTTTCACTAATTATTCATTTTTAGAGGAATACATAAATTGTTAATATTTCTATCTTCCACTTTTACTGTATATATAAGAAAAGTGTTGTAATCGGTCATAAAAAAACATGATCTCTTCAGAAAAAAATAAAATAAATAAATTTACTGTCAAAAAAGCCGTACAAACTGCGTATGACCACTTGGAGGACAATAAGCTAATTTACTCTCCGGAAGCAAGAAAGAAGTCATCCCATCAAATCCGATCAAGGGCCCAAAGGCAGAGGCGGATTGAAAAATTTCAGCAAACTCCTAAGATAAAATAAAAAGTTAGCTACGTGTTATAAAACTAATAGAATATCAACAAGTTTGTAATTTAACACAAAACATATATTTCACATGTACGAATTATCGAGATAATTTTCAGTTTTTTGTGATGGTGTATACAATTTCGTACATGTATGTTATGTTAAGAATTATGTGCCCCCGATAACTCAAAAACAACTGTGTATTCACACGAAACACATATCATTAAGTATAGTTGAAACATGACCCTATGTATGATTTATAAATTATTTTCTTATACTAGTATAAATACAGTATGATCGTAAAAGAGGGATTATCATAAATGGATGGCTTGATCACCATAATCATAATAAATGGATGGTCGGATTGTATTGGAATATATCGAATATTAAGGCATGTGTTATCGGAAGCGATAAAGATTTTTCGGCTGCAGTGTGTAATTTACGTAGTTTTATTGAATAAAATTAAATAGTACGACACCGGTAACATGGTTCAAAAATCAAATATTTTGCCCCCGTGCAAGACGTGAATATAAATTTAAAGAAATAAAAAAATTAAGGTTACGTCTCTTTCCTCCTTCACTTTATGAATAATCGGAAACAAAGTAAAAACGAAATTGAAAAAGCAGAATAGAATGAGAAAATTCCCACAATCTGAAAAATCTACTCTTTAAATCAAATAGCATGTACGAAAGAACTCCTAAAAAAAAAGAGAAAGTAAGTTTTGTTCCTCAGAATTTTTATTGCAAATCCGATGTTGAAGGATTTTCGCGGAGAAAATTTCCTCTCAGTAAAAAATTTCTCTCGCAAACTTAGTTTGTTCAGACGACAGGCAGTGAAATAAATTAAGTAATACAGCTCCCAGAGATGGTCGTGCACTAGCTTAACATTTATCCAGATATGGTGCCCACTGGTTCTGGTTCAAAAGTTTGTCCTAATTTAATTGGTTCGGGCGTTCTCGCTAAAGCTAACGAGAAAAATGTAAATATTAAAATGTATTTTTCTTCTTCTCTTCATCAAGGAAAGAAGGCCATCTCTCGCAAAGAAATTCAGTATTCTTAATTATGAACATTATACAAGAAAATATAAGTTTTTTCTAAATATTATCCTAATTTTTTGTTCAAGTTATTTCTTTTTTTTGTTTAAAATATACTAAAATTTCGTGTATTTTTGTGAAAATGGACAGGTCAAGAACGATCTTAAAGTCATGTGAAAATACATGAATGTACGATCTATAAATCTTCATGTAAAATATTGTCGCCTAAACTTGGTATAAATATAATTCGAAAATCTTAAAATACGAAAGTACGTATTCATGATACTTAACATACGATACGCGCAAATGAAAATTATTTGCAGAATGAATTTAAAGTACGATATAGAAATGTAACTTTCAATACCTTACATTAAAGTTCGTATATGGTAGTCCTAGCGTAGATAGAATTAAATCACTAAAATATCTTAAACCGACATAAATACACACAGTAACATGTACTTATTGTGATTTGAATTTGAAAAATATTCCTCACCGGTCATTATAATAAAATAATTACAATTATATTCGATGGTGAAATACATTGCGTCTTATGGAGAAAACACTTATTTACAAAATAAGAAAAACTTTTAAATCACGAAAGTGACGGAAGGTTACTTTGATTTGTAGTAAATTTCCCGTAGTATTTTTTACATCACTTTTGTCTGTAGGTCACGGGACATGTGAGAATGTTATTTAACTTTTTCTGAGGTGAGATGCATAAATCACGAAACCGTTGTGCTCGACCGCCATGTTTGTAGATGCTCTTGTGCATTTCAAACGAGTCAAGAGAGTTCCTGAATATTGTTAATGCTGTATTATTAACAATAGTATATATATAAATTAAATCATGTTTTTTCATCATTATTATTCATTTTGTTGTGTGTCATGACAATTACATTAAGAATAAAGAAATCAATTATACATCTCAGTGATTTGACTCACTTGGAGTCCTGATTCTACCTTAACAGTCATGATGGGTATAATAATAATAATAATAATAATAATAATAATAATAATAAATATGAAGTAACCCCTGTGTTAGATTCCAACAAGGTATCTTTATATTATGACAGGTCAATTATAACTAATAGATGTATCCCTAATAACAGACCTGATATTGTTCTGCGCGATAAGGAATTGAAAATTGCATATCTCATTGACATTGCGGTACCTAATACGCACAACATCCAAAACACAATAGCTGAGAAGAAACGGAAATATGCTGATTTAAGTGATGAAATTCAAAAGATGTGGAAGCTTAGTAAGGTATATGTTGTACCAATTGTGTTATCGACAACTGGTGTGATCCCTAAAGGAGAGTCTCAAGATCCTCGGTATAAGGAGAGAAGTGTATATTCTTCTCCAGAAGGCAGCTATTTTGAATACGACACGAATAGTGCGTAAATTCTTTAGCCAAGAGTAAATAAGTGTGCTTGATTTGTATCCGTACCTTATTTATACCAGCAGAAGCTGAGATGTATTAATGAAATATAATAATAATAATAATAATAATATATAAATTCATAATATATTAATTTTTCATTATATGTATGTAATAAATATATATATAAATACAAATAACAGATTTATATCTGATGTCATATTATTTTAACAATTTATCTCTATTGAAGTGATTCGTGAAAGAGGAAGTGGGCAAAATGCACAGAAAAATTGGTGTAAATTTGAATGCACACAACATTATCCCATTCATCAATACTGATCCCTCGTGCACACACAAGTTGAATCGTTAACAGACGAACTTTTTTTTCATAACACATCTACTGTAAGAAACCAAGTTTTCATTTTTCCCCTTCTCTCTTGCCCAATTATTAACTACACATAGCATGGCACTTGTTAAAACTCTGAAGATGACTCTTTCACAGTTTTAAAGTAGTTCTCCAATTAGTCAATTTGGTTTCTATGATTCAAGCACTCTGTTGAAATCATTTTTATGTTTCTTTTACAGCAACTTTATTGGACAGTATACGTCCTCTTGGCCTGTTTCAGCATTTTCAACAGGTGCTGCTCTCCATCTTTAGGCATTCGACAACATCGAACACATTCGGCGCTCGAACTAGGGTACTTTGACTCTCAAGGCAAGGATGTCACCACTCGGGCCGACCGTCTATCACGCGAAACGTGCATGTGCTAAACACCTGTTTAAAATGCTCAAACGTGAAGATGTTGAATAATGACGAAATAAGTTGCAGTAAATAATCAAAGACTTATGACCTTTAACGGGCGAACTGTATTTTGTACCAACTGACGACGACTTCAACATAAAGCCGAAACGACGTGAGCTTTGAATCACAGAATATATACTGTTCGTTCAAGGTTGTAAGTCTTTGATTATTTATTTTATTTTATTATAAAATGGACGTTAATTGTAGTAGCAATATGCTGTATATTTGATAATTCAACATCGTCAATAATGTTGTTCAGAGTACTTCTATTATAATACTACAGTATTCATATTCTCAAACTATTTCACCAGGAATTCTACGAGTGTCATGTGGATGGACTGCGCGAGAAAACTGACCTCGAGAGAGAGAGAGAGAGAGGGTCGTGATGCCAGCAAGACGAACACGCTGAATTGATTGAATTCAGAGGACAAGCGAAGATGGTTGGCGACAGTGATTCGCAATTATGGCAAGCAGATGTTGCCTCCCAAGATGAAAACTCCCCTGCAACGTGTCCAAGATGGCTTCTGTTTATTAAAACCTAAGTGACTCATTTCGATGGCGTTGACGTAACCGAGAGAAAGCAAACAGAGGGTTTTAAGACGCTAACAGAGCTTCCATTGATTTCATGGTGTCGGAACGCGTAGTTCCGGCACTGGTTTTTGGAATACATTTTTGCATTTATATATTTAATAAAAGTCTATTTTATGCGACGTTAGAAGAAAATGAATATTAGAAACAAATTTTAAGCTAAATACAGCAAGAGACCTAGGTTACGCATGAGAGGAGAGAGGTCTATTTCACCACCATTAATTTTGGCACGTGCTCTGCAAAAAGTGAAACTTCTAAGTTACGTTTTCCCATAACACTACCACCACAAAAAGTGTCAGTTTTAAGGATTACAATATTATTAAAACACAGACACTGATTATAATTTTATTTCGAGAGTCAAGAGAGCCATATCAAATATAAATTGTGATAAATATGCACAATTCAAAACAAAATATTCGATTAAAAAATACAGGCTCAAAGATAAATTTATCTTTTTCTAGATTACAGAAATGGTGAAGAAGTAACTCCGAAAATCGACTCTATAAGGCGATAAAAATAACAATAAATGCAAATAATCGCATCAATTTTTCAAAATTTCCGGGGGAAGGGTGTAGGACCCCCTTTTGTTGGGAAGCATGGGAAATTAAGCACTTCGGCGCTGCCATATTCGCCATTACACCACCTTCAACAAGTGGTGTTATTGAGGTTACGTTAAGAATTCCTCCAATATATATTCACTTAAAGAAGCTTTGGTTGCGATGTTACGTGCGGAAAATGGGAAGATACGAATAGACTTCGACGAATTCGAGGAAAAGGACAAAGGAGTTAAATCGAAAATAACACGCACTCACTGGCAAATAAGGTGGTACAAACAAAAAATATGGCCAGTATACAGTTACAGTAAAGAGTGGACTTCAAAAAATTTAATAAATGGTTTGAATCTACAAATAAAAATGAAATTCCTTCGGGACACGGAATTTTTGAAATATGTAAAAAGAATCGCAAAGAGATCGGATGGGAAATGTGTACGCGGAAAAGGAGATGAGACGTCAGAGCACGTCCTTTGGGAATGTAATAGTAAAGATGAGACTATGTGCGGTACCAGACTAGGGATGGAGAAACCAAAACACAAGGGAGAAGGAGATCTAATTGAGAATGAAGAGCGTTTCAAACACTTCAGTCATTAAATAAATAATGCAAGACTTACGACCTTGTACGGTCGAACACTGTGTGTAAGAAGCTCGTTAGTCTTGCATTTTTTATCTAATTTAGTTATATATTGGACGTTAATTGTAGTACACTTTTGTTAATAAAATATGTGAAATTCCAGACTGAAAGGGAAATTTTGAAGATCACGATAAAAGAATATTAATACACAAAGTGTTACAACATATTGACTTCATTAGAAATGTAGCTAATAATATAATAAACTTATAATTAAGACTGTATATAATTTGTATATCATTGGATTTTAAAAAAACGAGAAAAAAAAGTGTGCGCGAAAAATCTGAAATATAAGTCTGACAGGTTTTCTTTATTCTGTATCCGAACTAAATGTTAAGACGCAGAAAAACTTCCGCAAAGCGATATTTTTCATTTCCAACACCATATATATATATTCCTTACATAAAAATACAATAATTATACAAAAATAATTTATGAACCAAAAATACATCATTACTGTTTGGGTCCAGGAGAATCAATTTTTTAATGCAGTATGAAGCTTTTAACAGCCGCGAGTTTGTGTGGGGATAAGTAAAATTGAGAACGCGTCACACTAAGATATTTCTCTGTGTATTATAAATAAAGAAATATAAGACTGTTTCATTAAAGTCTAAAAAATTTTAAGTTCTGCTTCATTACATTTCTATTTTCCATATCAAATTATAAAGCAATGAATAAAAGTATTGTTATGTTTTTCTTTGAATATTTAATTAAAATTTTGTTTCAGAATATTAATACATTGAATGTTCCAAACCCTTTTCTTTTGCGTTAAACTTTATTTTCAAATGGAGACAAAACAAACGCTAAAACAAAGAAAATCCTTGGTAGACCCCACCTTCATTAAGACCGGATTTTATTAGACTGCAGAGCCTACAATCAATGCACTTAAAATACCACCGACATATACAATTAGTACACGAATGTTGGTCAATGTAACTTTCCCATTTATTTCTTCCTGAGATACCAGGTATCCATTAGTAGTCTGCTGACCTCACGACTCGATTGCCACAGACTACTATTAGGAACAGTCTCGTCAACAAAACAAACAAGCATTCAGATATTTCGTAACAGATTATTTTCCGAATATTTTCTTCCATGCGTTAAAATCACGCAGGTAAAATTACAGGACACGCAGAAAGTTAATTAGTATAACTGGAAAGAAAAAAAAGGGAAAAAGAAAATATATCGAAAAATGTAAAAATAAAAAATATAACAGTAATAAACTAGTTCGAAGCAAGATGACTTAAGTAGCGAAGAACAACGTATTTTAGGTTCGTAGCAATAAACATACTTGTCAGTATGATGCATATTAACTAATGTTAGTTAAATTATGAGAAAGATATTGAATGACATGTGTATTCCTTTCTACATACTCCAGTACTGCGTTAATCAATAAAGCTGTAATTCGTCGTGATGAATAATTAGGTAACTGCATCGGTTTCAATACTTGTAGCATTATATTGAACGTACGAAACAAGGAACGAATATTCGAAGGTAAAAACGCAGGGCACACATTTACACAAGATTCAACGGTTCAATTTCAGCTCAGGTACGACATGTAAGATGCATTAAAAAATAATAAAACGACTTAGAAAACTGAATACAAACAGTTTTTGCACACTTTTTATTAACACATTTTTAATATTTTTAAGTCTTACATTAGCTTAGTATTACAATAGGAATAATACACAAATAACTCAACTCAACTGAAATAAAATACATGGTCGCTTCTGAATTGATCTCAACATGGTTGATACACCACATAGTTCGTGCGCCTTTGGATAAGGAATTGAATAAACACTAAGCTATTTTTGACTCAATACGCGACTTTAGCCGATATACGTATTCAAGTTCGCAAGTAGAAGCGCGAATTAGTTGGTTGCTAAATGTGTTCGTAATTCAAATTAAGTATCTTAGGACTACAACTCACAAATCTATGAATAAACAAACAGTAACTGAGCTTAATAAATCATTAAAACCTTTTTACAAAACATGATTTTTTAAATTTATATGTTAATTTCTGAGAAGGTGAAATTCTTTTATGTGAATTTTTTTTTTGTGGGGCTTTAGGGCTCGTCAACAGCGAGGTCATTAGAGCCCTTAAACTTGTACAGGTAGGGAAAATGCAGTTACGCACTAGGGAGAGCCAACATGACTCTCCCCGCGTGTGGGACTCGCCGAAAGACTCGACCATACCCACTAAAAACCCTCCTGCATTACAACTCAAAACACAAATTCCAATATATCTCATGCCTTTTACTAAAAAACACTTTTTAAAAAAAGGAGAAGAGGAAAGAGGAAAATGAAAGATACCCTAGCCCTAATAGCGTCGGGATCGAAAAGAACAAGAGGTGACCAAGGGAGGTCAGGAAAGAGAAAGGAAGGAGCATGGCACAAGTAAGTGGAAGCAATGCCAGACTCAGCTCGGGGCCCCGTGTTCGCCAAACACGTACTTACTAGATGTAAGTCCCCTGGGGGGTTTATATGAAAGAGTCTGGTGAATACATTTCAGGTCTTCCGATGTATCCGGTCTGGATGGAAATTGTACTGTTGTAGAATGCGGTGGTGCAGCGGTTAACACCCCTGCGATCGAAAATGGAATCCTGGGTTCCATTACCACTTCGTGGCCATTTTCACTTGACTGTAGCAATAACACGAGTAGGAGAAATAAACAGTATCTCCGAAACCTTCCGCAAATCACAAATTGCAAAAGAAACGACAATGAATGAGGTCTGCGTAACCTCCTTCATGGACACCGTTCTATCAGGACGATCGTCTGATCCACTCAATCCAGTTTCCCGTCTTCCTTCCTCGGCGAGTGGGTGCGAAACATGTAGCGGAGGCGAAGGGTTGTGGAGGGATGAGAAAGAGAGGAGTAAAAGCAATAAAGCCACAGAGACTGGAACTCCGTGTGGAAGGAAAGCCACTTCGACTGTTTTATTACTCCGCCGCAAAAGCCGCGATTACTCTACACATACGCCCGGGCTGTCCTGCGACGATACGTCTCGCTCTCATTTCGGACGCAATAACAAAATAATCTGTATTTACTAGAAACACACACCTTTTTTTTCGAGTCGTAAATTCGTAATACTCAAAAAAGGAATATCGGAACAGGAACCACCATGGTTTCTCCAACTCTATTTATTTAGAACTCACAACTTCCGAGTACTTCCCACTCGGGAAGAAAAGTTTGAAAAGTGAGGACTCGAACCCGGGATAATCTACTTCGGTCGCAGGTGAGCTGCCACTGCACCACACGCCTCGAATCCTATGCTGGAAGCACGTTATGTTGGGAGTCGCCACTGGTCACATATCTCCTGTATGTGGTGCGACACATGTTCACCGGATTACGTCAGGTGGATGTTGTGTACGGGCTCTGGGAGTCGAGGTGTGTGGCGCAATGGCAGCTCAACTGCGGTCAATGCAGGAGTCTCGGGTTCGAGTCCCGGTACGTCGAACTTTTCACCTCGCCGTAGACGATTTTTTTTTACTTTGTTGAGGTTTAGGTTCTTCCGCCTAATCACATAATTCGGGCAAAGGAATTGGGAAGGAGATATCTTGGGTTATCAGAGAGTAAGATACCGAAACGATATGGGTCTAGGGAAAATGACTGAATCCCCAGTAGAAAATCTCACCTAGTTCAACTCAAACTCGACCTTTCAACGCTGTAGAAACTATCACTACAGCATTTACTTACCCTATGATATAAATATCGAAAATGCTTTTTAACATCGCAACTAAAATTAATGTATTCAATATTGAAACATAATATCTATATGTTTCAAAAGATGGCAACTTAATCAAATTTTACATAGGTAGCGTGAATGTTTGGTTTGACATGTGTTAATTTTCCAGGCTTCCAACAAAATTATACCCGAAAATGGCTGAATGTATTTTAAAGTAAATTCACATATTTTACACCATTATTACTTAAATTAATCATAAGTAACATAAATGTTCAAACAGCATTATTCACTAGGTAGAGCACCTAGGATCAAAGCAACCGGAGCGAGGAGCTGATCATGTCAATGTAGTACTTGTGCTGAGGTCAAAGAATAACATAGTTCGATCTACTGATCAAAAACCTAACCGTTCGACCAGGATCGTTAGTGACAGTTTGACCTTCTCGTTTGAAATGGGTAATTTTGTAATTGATTAGCATGTAATCAACCCTCAGGACACTATGAATTAGACACTACAAAACTAGAAACAAATATTAATTATCGGACAACTTTTGGAAAAGGAATCATTAACTGTAAATAAAGATTTCTCTTTCTTCACATTTCATGGTATTTCAGAAATAGGCTTTGCGTGCTTGAGTGCACAGTATTCCAATAACGAACAGAGTGCACTATTCGACTTGTCCCGAGCGTATCCCATGTTTGTTTTTGATGTGGCGATGTTCTGGTCCCTTTGACGTTCTCCTCTCTCGAACTTCGTTTTTCGCGAAGACAAATTGAGAAGGAGAGATATTGGATTGGAGTCTGCGTGACTGAGTGACTAGAACGCCTAGTCGCTGGCTGGATCCCCGGTGAGATAAGAGTTTTTTCATCAAACCTCGAATAACTCCCAGGCCTACTCAGCCTGCTTTAAAATGAGTACCAGGTCTATCCCGAGGTCCAACCGACCGGAACGAGATGCTGGCCACATCTCCTTCTCCTAGTGCCGAAACCTAGTAATTGCGGAGCTCCACCCTCCGTAAACACCTTGGGTACCTGCGAAGCCAGTTGTGGGACACTTTGACTTTCCTTCTGATACTGGATTTTCTGTAAATGTGAAAATACTATAGTGAAATTTGCTTATAGCTGAGGGACATTGAAGTAAAAACGTTACTCTCATGGACAGTGAAGATTCGAACACACGGTATTCCAGCCTCCAATATGAACGGAAACGACGACATTTTATGCATTATTATTGGAAATCAGGATTTGTAATTTTTTCATTAAATTTGTTCAACATTTTTATTCCTGGTCACGTCAAGTCAGGACTGATTCAATTGTTTTTTTTTTCTTCATATTTGATATAAATGAATTAAAAATTAAATCAATAATTGCTTGATTATTTAATAAAAGATGGTTATTCTTGATGTTACCGATAAATGATTTCATATGTATATCATTCTGAATTATAGGGCATTGTCACAGTAAAAAAAAATGAATGAGTTCACCTTTATATTTAATTCTATATAATTTGAAATAAGACGATATGTGTGCATCAAAAACATAATCCAAAAATTGTTTAATTTATGTTAGTCTGACGACGTATCAAACCGGGAGGTCGAAATGTTATGAGACGGTGAATTAAATACAAAATATGTCTATGAAAGGTTTTTTTTTGAGTATTCACAATTTATAAAACCGGTATTAATCTAATATAAAATAAGTTTTCTTAAAACCACTAACTATAATTATGATGGTATTTTTAACAAGTCAAAAAACACCAGAAAACATTATTTTATTGGTTCGGCTAATTTCTCCTGAGCCAACTGCGGAAACATGTGCATTCGACCCTTCGAACTACGACCTTCAACTCTGGAAATCGAATTATAATGAGAAACGAGCCCCGATACACCGACTCCTACATAGGGCATATCTCTGCGTTAATTTCCCGGCACGGCTATCTGCTCCTCTCGGCGACCCTCGGCTGTTTATTAGGGTGAACGCGGCGCGGCGCGGCGGGCGACCTCTGTCTACTAAGGGAATCACATGAGTTGTGGATCAAGTGTCATCTCGACCATTGGCGGATCTAGACCGTAATAAGAGGGGTGGAGGCTAGCTGGGGTGCATTTTTGTTTAAAACTCATGGTTTTACAACGCAAATTTTATAAATATTACCTAAAAAAAGAATCAAATAAATAATTAACAATCCGGTGTTATTAATAACAAAAACAAAGGGCTCTAATGACCTTGACGAGCCCTTGAGCCACAAAGAAAAAAATAACAATAACAATTATTTATTGAAGATATTAATATGGTATTATTAATAAAAATAACAATTATATTATTAATAGTATTAACAATTATAACTAATAACAATTATTAATCTGGTAACACTTTTACAAAGTATGCCATTTATCAACTTCAATTTTATCTGTTAAGAATTCAGGTTCAAGATGGGGGTTGAGCTATGGCCTCCCCATAGATCCGCCTCTGATCTCAACGTATACTGAACACGAGACAGGGACGAATTTACTGAATGTGATCAATCGTGATAAATAATTGGTCTTTTATAAATATTAAAAATAGTTACTTCATAGTTATTGGATTATTTAATTCACTGTCAAATAATATTAAAAAAATTAACTAATAAGAAAATCACTATAAAGAAATGGACGAATGTTTAGATATTTCTATGAATTATTTGTGTGTGTTTCTTACCAGTATATATATATATATATATATATATATATATATATATATATATATATATATATATATATATATATATATATATATATNTGTAATTCATTTTGTACCAGAGCTGCGTACAGGTAATTAATATCCCTCGGTAGAAACTTTCTAAAATAATTATATCAATGCAATTAAACTTTTCAATCTATTACCAAATGACTTAAAAATTTACATATCACAAAAAGATCTACAAAATATAAATTTAAAAACTGTGTCATACAGAATGCCTAAAAGTACAAATATTGTGCTTATCATATACTTTTCTCAAAATTACTCATATGTAAATATTAACAGCTCTAGTCAGTTATTTAGTATGTAAATTTTAGTATAAGCATAATGTAGAAGTATGTAACTAATACATAAGTATGAGATGTAAATACATCGGTCCTGTGCCCAGGTAAATTTGTTTATCTCTGAAGGAATGCAATCGCCAATTGTATTGTTGTATGTTATGTTAAACAATGCAAATCAATGCATTTTTTTACGTTTCTGAGATGTCTTAAAAACATCGGAAGAAAAAAGGTTGGGAACAAATTTTCTAATATATCAAACTAAATATCATAGTCCTCCCCATTTATTTTATATTTGGTGTGGCATAAGACTCATGAGCTATTGATAGCACAATCTTTGAAATAGTGAACAGGTAGCATTCTTAAGATAATTGGCTGTCGTCTCTAATTTACGTTCCAAAATGTGTTTTGAGCTAGTCACCACGGAAAAAAACCCATGGAGGATAACAACAGCATTTTTGGAAATCGATATAAAGGTAATGGTGATATGAGTTTTCCCCGTCGTACTTTCTTCGAGACAAATTTCTGTCTAATTTTTGTAGAAGGATTCTCTTACTCAATGTCACACATTAAAGGTGAATTACAAAAATTACTGCACGAAAGTTGATTTGTTTGGCGAAGGGTTGTTTGTTGAAGAGGACGATTTTAACAAAATTAAATTGAAAAAGCGATTTTTCGGTAATGTATATTTAATTTTAGTTTTTGGCAATTTCGTTAAAAGAATGTGTTCTCATAAAGATCTCATTAAAACATTCTTAAAAATTCAACTGAACTATTTGGCATCCCCCCCCCCCCCC
>NNCF01128625.1:534327-580735 GCA_002313205.1 Laupala kohalensis
GCTCCTTCCTGTCTCTTTCCTGACCTCTCTTGGTCACCTCTTGTTCTTTTCGATCCCGACGCTATTAAGGCTAGGGTATCTTTCATTTTCTTCATTCCTCTCAATTTTTGTTCCCCCTCATGTTATGTGCCCCCCTCATTTTAGCCCCACCCACCATTTGATGTATGTTGTGAGATATGTTTTGGTGTGTTGTAGATCAGGAGGGTTTTTAGTGAGTATGGTTGAGTCATTCGACGAGTCCCACACGCGGGGAGAGAGAGTCATGTTGGCTCTCCCTAGTGCGTAACTGCATTTTCTCTACCTGTACAAGTTTTTCGGGCTCCAATGACCTTTGATGTCGACATGAGCCGTAAAGCCCCACAAAAAAAAAAGGCATCATAAACTATTATTCCCGATGACTGTTCATATTTTAAAGTCGATACGAAATAAACCCACGTGCATTGCTGATACAAAAGTCACTTCATGGATATAATTTAATCCACAGCGATCGAATTGAGAACGGTGACAATAAAAGTCAACACACGCACTTAAAGAGTCAGCTATATTTGCAAGGCAACAGCAATATTTCGAATCAGCTCCGAAACAAACAAGTGAAGAGCGAGTGACTTTCGAGAATCGACGACTCGCGTAAATCGAGTCGTGGAGTGGAGTCGAGACTTTGAGATGCTTCCTGACGATATGGTGGATCCAAAGGCGGCCGGCGCTGGATTCTTCCAATGCCGTCGAGATCTCTGCCCAATGGAACCTTGTCCGAGGCTGTTCCTCCGAAGCCTGTCTCTCCCTCACAGAGCAAGAGAGAGAGAGAGAGAGAGTGAGAGAGAGAGGGGCGGGGAGAGAGAAGGGAAAGAAGTAAGACGAGGACTGTGAGCAGCAATCCGCGTCCGCCCACTCCCACACTAGGGCTGTCCAAATATACACTATAGGCAATCATTTACAAAACAAACATAGTATTCATTAAAAATCAGTAACTAATGAATACAATGGACCCATTAATTAATTTTAACCACTTTCTATGATATGAGATCTTTCATATTTTACGTGACACACTCGGACGAGGGAAGGAGTCAAAACTTGTGATCGAATCATATATACGTGATAATTTATTAAGGAAATTTAAAGTGAAAATATTGTACAGACTTGTCTTATAAAATCCTTCTGAAAATCCGTTAAATCTTATATGTCGAAATTGGAACGGTTAAATATCGTGATAAGGGTGGAGCGGCGAGGGGGGGGGGAGACATAATTGCGCTTCACCTTAAGGTATTATATCCACGTTGACTGAAGTCAAGTTGCCAACTATTCATGAAACTTGGAACCATTCAACAAAGTAGTTCTTATTAATTAATAATTCATTTTTTTTTAAATTTTTACTATTGGATGTGGAAAATTATTTTGGCTTCAGTCACGTGGTGCGGTTGACTTTCCCGTTAGAACAGTAATTTCCAAAATTTTTGGTGAATTATTGTTGTAAAGATATGAAAACTGAAAAACGTAACGTCACTGCGTTTCTATTTCCATTTGCTGTGTTCCAGTAGCGTTTTTTCGCTGTATTAAACCTGTACGTTTGCCAGGATATTAAAACACACAAACCCGCGAACGTTTCTCCATGTAAGTCCACAATAATTTAAAGTCAAATAATTCCAAATTTTGCACCGTATGAAAATTCATCGTCACTGGATATGAAATGTTCAAACCACCATTTGAAACATTTTTTGAGGGTACTTAAGCCTAGTTGTTCTGGCGGATATAATACGTTAAGTGAATGACACACATATTTTGTTCTTTATTCTATTATATGGGAAGCTTATGTCCGTGACTTACAAGCATACTCACTCCTACTCGAATGAGTTACTCGATACTTAATCTAGCAAGATATAAATAAACAAATACAAAATATTTTTATATTTTCGTGTAGTTGTTTATCTCAAGTCTTCACAGTAAGATAAAAATGAACTTAAGATTCCTATAACTTACAAACTTTCTCACAATTCAGTTCCTTTCTCTTAATTATAAAATGTGTTCAATGATTATTTTCCTATATTGTTCGAAAATTGAAATGATTGTAAATGACTTCGATCATTGCATAAAAATATGATCACTTGTTCTAAATAATCATATCATCAAAACTTCATGAAAGAAAAACTGGAATGGATCCCTCACTGATAAGACTTATTCTTGCTCACTACACTACTTCAAAAAGATACAAAGACGCATGTTATTCCGACCCGTGCCTAATGGGGCTGTCGAGGAAACATTTTGTGACTCCTTGTTCCAGACGCTTGTATCTGCTTTGGACTCGGCGTCTCCACCCAAACGTCGCCCGCCCGCCCGCCCGCCCGCCGCGCACGCTTTGGACCCAACCACGCCCTTCCTCACTCGTGATTATAGTGGCTGCCTATGCTCCGCTCAGAGCGTTCCTTCGACTGTCCACTTCGCTGCTTCTTCTTCTTCTTCTTTTCTCGTTTTGTATCTCTCGTATTACTCGGGACGACGCGACGCGCACTCAATTGTTTCCACCAAATCGTTTTCACCGTCACCTGTCTCCAGATCCAACTCGTGATTGTCCATTGTCGACATGAGCGCACCGGGTGCTGGTCAAGCACACAACCGTTTTATAGAATTTTCATTACTGTTATTTATTCCGTCTATATTAAAAATAACCATTGTAACAGTAATTCGTAAAAAACCCAATTCATTAAATATTCCGTTTAAACTAAAACCGTGAATTTGTAAAATGGTCTCTAATTTGACTACATTACTCTAGATGTGCAACAGTTCATGTTGAAGAGCTTTCTTTATGGTCGCAAAAGATTGGGCAAATTTCGTTCTATTTTTTTCTATATTAAATTTGTGACACGGGTGACAATTTTTTATACGAATATAAACGAGAATTAAATTAGAATTTCTTAAAAAATAATTCGTTCGGAGACTATGCATTAGAGCCCATACAACTTGGAGAAGGTTTTATTTAAATATTAGTTCCGAAAGGTCCAAATTTTATTGATAATTATTTTTTCTTTCATTAAAAAAATGTTAGTCAAATCACTTACATGTATAATTGTTTTATTTGTTTTATTATAATTGCTGTAAAACACAAAAGAATAATAATGAAGAAAAAACATGATTTAATGTTAGCAGTATAGTTAGTAGTTGGCGCAGGTGGTAGTGTTGTCGCTTCTCACCAAGTCTTCCCGGCTTCGATTCCCGATGGGGCCAGAAAATTTATAGCTTTTCACATTAATGTCCCAGTTCATATAGCTGTGACCTCCCAGTATCAATAACTGTAACTATTACTAATTACTTCTACTAACCCCTCCACGTGGGCCAAGTTGTTGGTAAACCCAACTCCTATCGCTCCACGTAGATAAGCTTCAAGAGAACACAACATTTTCAGGAACTCGCTTAACTCCTTTGAAATGAATAAAAGCAAGAAATGCGCAACGGTTTCGTGAAAAAGTACAATATCTTCCTCAAATGTCCGGTGACTTATTAAAAGAAAAGTGATGGAAAAAATTACTACAAAGCGAAGTAATCACTTTCGTGATTTCAAAGTTGGTCATTAAAAAAAGTGTTTCACGCAATATATTACACTATCAATTCTAATTGCAATTCTGTCTTTTAAATGGCCGGTGAAGTATGTTTTTCTAACGTTGACCCACAATAAGTACATGTTACTCTGTTTATTTATGCCGATTTCAGATATTTTAGTAGTTTAATTCTACCTACGCTAGTACTACCTTAAATGAAATTTATTTTAACTATAAAGTAACACAATTATAGCGGGAATTATGCGTTGACTTTTCAAAGCTACACATGTTCTCGTTGCGTTCCATAGCTTTGAACACACCATGAACGATATTTTTTATTTTGAAAACGCACCATAATCATAATAATAAATGTATGAGTTCAACTTGTCTCACGCGGAAAGTTTTCATCAATTTTTTTGAAGGGCTTTATAGTCTTTTGTTAAAATTTCAAAACAATTTTGTGTTTAAAAAATTTGAAATAATGGATGAATTTTTAAAAGTGTTTTCCAAGACTACATATCGAATTTGGAATTCACTTTCATTTATATACGATGTAACAAATGAAAATTGGAATATATTATTAAAATATTACGCAGTTTTTTTATGCAGAGACCTACAAAGCCACAGTCAACTAATAAATAAAAATATTGTAAAATTATCCAGTTTTTGCTTACATCTCCCCGTAAGTTTACTTAAATCAATAAGGATTATTTAGAATGAATCATTTACCATAAAAAATGGAAGTCGACCGCTTGATTTCTTCCAGAAATTGCATAATTGTATCCATCCTCCTGACTGTTTGTAGCAATCAGTTTCTGTTAGGTATTGCAAGGAACATTTCAACGATAATAACAATTACGCCAGAAATTCAGTGGTTTATTTTTTCCTTCCGTTTTGGTTGATTCAACTACATCACCTCGAAAGAAAAATATTATTTCGTCAGATGGATGCAATCAAACACTGAAGATCACGAATCAGCAAGAAAGAACACTAATCAAGGAGAAGCCACGCCAATTATCGTGCATTCCAGCCTTTAATTCGGGATTCGTTTATTTACGCAGGCACTTTATCCATCCAACTCTTTCCACTCCCACATCGTATCCGAACGTTATTTCTTTCTTCCATTGCCTTCCGGAGTCAGCTTCATTTCTCTTTGGTATTTGTCGACCCTGGCTGCTGAACCCGCAATTATTTCGAATCACTGCTTCTCCGGCTACCGCCCGCGTTGCCCGCCGTTTGTCAGTTGTTTGTTCGCCGTACGGTGAACCACGAAGGCCAAGGATATTCACGCAATTGGCATTGAGAGAGAGACATCGCTTCAATAGAGGCTCATTTATGGCCAAGACGTATATAAATTAGGATATTCATGTTCTATAGATCCCACAATTCTATAACTCATAAAAAAAAAGGAAATATAAAAAGTTATAAGAGAAAGAAAGATGCGATATCCCAGTTTTAAGTATTGATAAAAAAAAATACAGAAACAAGAAATACCGGAATATAAGTAGTAGTTTCAGTTTTTAAAGCAAAACTAATTCGGTTTATTATGCAAAAAGATTTTTACGTCACGAGAGATATGAACTCTGGGACCAAAATTTCCTTTTCTAATCCCTCAAACGTAACTTATCCATATCAATGTTTTCTTGAAATTTCAGACAAAAAAACGAGAATAATAAAACAAAAGTATTAATGACATTCCCGCTCATTGAAAATACACCACTACCCGAAGGAAAATCGGAGAAAAACCCGGGACAATTTGGATATCAAATGGAAAATGAACTCCAGTGAGCAATCCAGAGCTGGTCCTCAACGATCTTGTGTTTGGCGTTTTCTCTTTCACAATGCGTAGTAGACAATGTAGCTTCTGGCCTTTTATAACCCATGCCTTTCTCTTCGGACAGTTTCATGAATGTGGGTGCGCATACAGACATTTCAATGCCGTCTCCATCCAACCCTTGTTTCAGATTAGATGTTTTCGCCGGAATCACATTCATAAGCCCCGTGTCTTCTTGCGTCCAACCGCGCTAGGGCCGCGAAGGGAGGGCCCCCAGTGGTTTCGATCGCGACCAACGCCGAATGGGTGAGAGGTGAAGGGTGCCGAGGGGTTGCTGGGCCGGCGCCAGAAACGCGCGCCGCCGCGGCGCCCATGCAGACGCCAGCCACCCCACGGTTCGTCCTCAACGCCTGTCCCCATAGCAGAGTGAGGAGTGAGGACAATCGGCTAAGGCAGCGCGTTTAATGGTCTACTCACGATTACCAACGCTCTCGAATGATACTCATTCGAGGGCTTCGTGGAAAACGCAGGGTTACCAACACTGAATTCTAGAGACTTTTAGTTATTATTTTGTTCCAGTCCCAAGGTAGGTTCAGACCATCTCCATGCTTTAACAAAGCCATACAGCAGAGAGGCGTGGCTTAATGGTAGCTCCCGTTTTTTCTCACAGCTGAGCGCGGGTTCGACTCCAAACTCGGCGGAAGGTGGTAAGATTTTTGGGGGGTTTTCCTTCACTTCAGACCAATGTCGCTTCGACGTCTTATAGTCCCTGGCAACCCAATATCTCTCCATCTCTATTTCCTCACCCAAATCATGTGGGTAGGTGGAAGAGCAGGCCTGATAACCCGGATCTCGCCACAACGTAACATAAATAAATGTAGATGCTTCAGGTATTATATCCGTCAGAGTCACTAGGCTAAAGTACCCCGAAAATGTTTCAAATAATAGTTTGAACCATACCCTATCGTGGCGATGAATTTCCTTACCCACACGACACAAAATTTTGAATCATTTGCCTTACTATGAGCTTATATGAAGAAACTTTCGCCAGGTAATAGTTTTTTTTATATATCATGAGACAAGTATCGGCTTAACACAGAAAGAAAATACCTCCTAAAACAGCAAATGGAAATACGATCGCAATAACGTTAAGATTTTCATACCTTACGAGACATTTACAAGAATAAGTCACCAAAAACTTTGGAAAATACTATTCAAACGGAATGGCAGCGACATCACGTGACTGAAGACAATGCGATCCTTGTCGAAGAAAGAGTCATACGACAAACTAAATTTATTATCAAGTTTTAAAAACATAAAACAATCGTTCTCATCCAAAAGTAAAAATCGAAAGGATGAATTATTAATTAATAAGAACTGCTTTGGTGAATGGTTCCAAGTTTCGTCAATAGTTGGCAACTTCACTTCAGTCAACGTGGATATAATACCTTAAGGTGAAGCGCAATTATGTATCCTCCCCACACCCGCTCCACCCTTATCACGATATTTAACCCTTCCAATTTCGACATATCAGATTCGATATGTCAGACTAAGATGATTCATTGAAAAATAAACTCTGAAGCGAAAGGGGAATCAAACTGGGGCATCCCACCCCTTTCCCCGTTCTGCCCACAACAACACTAACGCTTAGCATACCTAACATAGCATTACACCGTTTTATTTCCAGGAACTTCCCCGCGAATGTTGGAGCCACTATACCTGCCAACTATTATACGCCAAAAAATAAATTGTTCCGCGGGATAGGCCGGTCAATCCGAGGACTATTGACCGGATGTAGGTTAAGAGGAGCAAATGGATCAATGACTTCGGTGTTAACATGCTGGCCATCAATTTCTTGCCTCGGTAGAGTACTTACGTCTGCCGGACTCAATACTTTGTAATTACTAATTTACATTCAAATTATTAAAACAACAAAGAAATCCAATTACCGTTGTATAGCTCATAACACAGTTGTTAAAAGAAACAAACATGAATAACACAAAGCAATTTTTTTTTTTTTTCATCGAGAAAGTACTGAATCAGTATCCTCCGTCTGAAAAAAGCAGATGTATCCGATCTGAGCACAGGTATAGATTTCCGTTATCGGATGAGCGAGTTGGGGATTCCGAAGATGTGCTGACGTGTGGGTGGCCAAGCGACATCAGAAACAAGCGGACGGGAACCGAAAAATCGTTAGCAAGACGAGTTAGATGAGAAGACTCGACATTTCCGTCCCGACACTTCGTCACACACCGCACACAGAACAATGGCCGGCGAGAATTCTACGACACAAAAACATCGAGTCTCTGCAAGGCATGAAATTCGTCGATACTGTTACGGTGGCAACGGCATCCTCAGGTGTGAACGCGGTAACAATACACATCGGAACAAAAGATGAAGAAATTTATTTTTACGCTTGAAGTACTGAAAGAGTACAATTAAAAAACAGCTAGAAATATATCACATTTCATATTTTTATGCAGAGAGACAGAACGATACGATGAAGTTAAAAAACAGAAAGTTGAGATTTATTCATCTTCCTATTAAAAATAAGAATATGAAATCGACCAGGAATCACAATTTTTATTTAATAGATTTAATTATGATAGCCAAATGTTACACCAATTTATTTTCGACTCATCAACACAAATAAAAATATTACAAATTGAACGGATAATTAAAAATAAAAGCGAGGTAAAATAATAATTGTTAAAAGAGTGACTAGAAAATAACCAAAATAAGGGTCAGAATATGGCTGGATCATAATTTAACATAAATTTGTGTTTAGTGCTGAAATTAAAATAAATAACGAACAATTCGAAGCGGGAGTTAACAAATATTATCGAGTCCAGTGACTGAGTACAATGTGCACATGCATTTCCTAAAGTATAACTCTTCCAATATCACGAGCTATTTCAGAATACGAATGCAAACACAGTCCAATGAAGATGGCCTTAAAAACAGTTTTAATAGTCGTTTAAATATAATTTAAAAAATACGGAATATATTTGCTTATTTCGCTAGACGGATGGATTTTCAATTAGCTTCCCCTATTCCGTTGTAAGAAGATTAAATACTTCGGAATAATTACTCTCAAATCGAACACAGCGTATTTCAGCCAAGAATGGGGAAGCAATTCCACGCACCACTGGTCACAGAAAACAGCAATCCACTGTTAATCCACGGTTTAATTACGTCGATGAAACTTCAAAGTAAAAAAAGATGAGCACAATACGCGTAAAAAGTTTTAAAAGAAAGATACCAAGGGACAGCTGGATTAAATTCTCAGTAAAATCTTGATTAAGTAACAGAACTCGAATGTAGTAGGAACAGTAGATATACTGGAGATGAAAGTTTCGAACCTGATTTCTCTGATTGAACATGAATTTCTAGTGAATGACGATGTGCAAATTGTTGATAAAATATGCTTATTAACAAGAGCACCACTTAACCATTTTTTTCAAACAGTCGCAAATATAACACCATACAAAAATAAATTAATATATTAATTAATGAATAAATTCCGAACATACAGACATGAATATAATTCCGAGAATATTTTGTAATGAAATAAATTGAATAAATACAAAAATCGAAATATTAAAGCCGACTTTTAAAAATGTTTGGAAAAATTTAACATATTTTTGTAGAAATAATTACAGCGAAACTTCCCTCAAAGAACACTTCTTAATAGCGGACATCTCTTCTTTATTGCGGACAAATTTTAATATCCCACGAGTCTCTGATATATATATATATATATATATATATATATATATATATATATATATATATATATATANGTGAATATGTTTTGTTTTGTTGAATTTCTGAAAATAATTTCATATAATAATTTTACTATTAACGTCCATAATCGAGATAATTATTTTTAGACTCACGACCTTTTGATAGACTTGGTGCCTCTTTTAGAACAACGTTTCGACTCCAGGTTTGAGTCGTCGTCAGGTAAAAATGTAGACCCGAAACGTTGTCCTAAAAAAGCACAAAATATGTAGTATTCGTTATCTAAAATTATTTATTTGTCTTGATTTCATATAACTCGTTCTGTTTTCCGAAGCGGTTCAGACCGGAGGAGTCGTGTTCGTATGAGAGAACGGATCTCGTTCCGCCAATCCTCGCCGAGTTGTTTGATTCGATGAGAGAGAGAGAGAGAGAGAGAGAGAGATGCATGTAGAGATGCTAAGGTCCGTTAGTCCACGTAGCAGTTCCGCACCGTCGGAGGCGAGCGTGTGCCGGGCCACTGCACTGCACTGCCGTGTATTGGCTCTTCTCGCCTGCCTTTCAAGGGAACTACTTCATGCAGTGAGTCACAACGTTCCGTCTTTCCAATGAGGACCTTCCTCCACATCACACGACCATGTACGACGTCTTCACCCAAATAGTGTTCCTTCTCTCTCTCTTTCTCTCCTTCGTGATCAGAGACCGTAGGCTGGTTTGCACCGATCACGATGTTAACGACCGTCCAAAGCCCATAAAAAATCTCTTGCGAAACGTTCACATCCATTTTATTCCATTTCCCATTTATATTTATTGGATACTTCCCCTCACCGAAACTTGGTCTTCATCCGAAAAGATTATATTTAAAAAAGCAAAAGAAAAGTACCCACTTTGTAGCATGTTTTAAGGGAAATAATATTTTTCTACAATTAACGGAAAAATCTGATCGATTTAATCTTCCGCAATAAATAAGTCTCCATTTTCATGATATTTAATAATAATAATAGTAATAATGCAATAATTCGTATCCAATTTACGTTTGTACTCGTTCCTTCATAATCACACCCAATATTTATAAAATTACTCACTATTTCTGCATATAAATAGATCCAGCCGTGTATGGTCGTAACCCTTACCTGAAAAAAAGGTAATATTAATATTTTGCACCAAATTTATTACAATAACATTACAATGTTACAAATAACTTAGTTAAATTGCGTCAAGAAATTGCATCCAGCAGAATGAGTGACTTCGTAAGAAGTATCAATTTCTAGAAACAAAGAACGGAATAGTGTCTGAGAAATGTCCACGAATGGCTAAGCTCACAAGGAAGATACCTTCAAAAATGTGTCATGAAAAATTATTAATTATTTTCATCGAATAATTATTGGTTTGAACTTCAAATGAGAGGGAAACGTTTATGATTTCGTTTCTGACAGTTTACCCAACGAAATGTCATTTTTATTTCACGTCTTATGGCGAGCTTCGGGCCATTCGTCCGAAAGATCACAATTTGTCTGGAGCAGTTGAAGAAAACCCCAGCTGAAACCCTCACCTAGTTCACACGAGCCTTTCTAACGTTATTACAATACATGCCTTGTAAGATCCCTCTCAGTATTGGCGCTTGTCCAATAAATTGAAATCAATATTTTTTCATTATTTCTTCGTACCCTCTACTGAAAATGGAACTCATAGTTGGGGTCGTAAGATCGACTCATGAGAATGTGACATGAGCGGTACGCCGAGAATGGCAAGGAAATCAGTTTTATGTTCCACTCTCTGACGCGCTGACAGGGACAGACTGTAAAACAATGACAGTTGGTTTACTATTTTACGTGAAAATTATACTGGTTTTGAATATATTTCTTCCGTGTACGAACACTGCTTATTTTCGGCCACTTAAAAATGGCGACGAGACGGGAATCTGATTTAATCGCAGGAGAATTAACACCCGTTCTCCTTCCATAGATCATTTCCACCCAGGTTTTTGGATAATATTGGTTATGGTCAGACATGCGGATAATCTACGCGGGCAAGGATTTCCAGGTCGTTGCATACAGAGAGAGCACCATCTTTTCCAAGGTTAGATATCGCACGGTGCATTCTCGTGCGCCGACCTGTGTTGGGATCTGACCTACGGGCGGAGGAGCTTAAGGTGGTTGAAGGCAATATGGCTGACTTATACATACACGAGTGGTTACTGAAAAAATTGTTGTTGTCGATCCAAAATGTTAAATTATGCAGTTACTCATGGACAATACTTGTCAATGAGCTGGTTTGACATTATGGTTTCATAAAAAAGAACAACCCATCCTCATCCGGGTTTTTGTCCAGTTTTCCTCCGGGTAGTGGCGGATTTTTCATAGACGGGAATGTGATTTAATACTTTTGTTATTATTAATCTCGAATTTCGACTGCACATTACATGTACGATTCATTTTGATATAATAAATTCATAACAGTACTTTCATTTTCTAAATAAAAAATTATAAGTATTAAATCCGTCACTGCTCTTGGGCCCTTTATCGGAATTGGTGAGATGGTCCCTTGCTGTTTGCGGAGAGCAACGAAGTTTATAGTTCTCCACGTGGTCATATGCAGTTTGCAACTACTTTTTAGACGATGAAGTTTATTTTTTAAACATGTTATCTCAGTAAATAATTATATTTATAGTCACGATATTTATTATAAATATATATTGTAGGTCACTTGTATAGTATACGCACAAAGTAGTTACTCTTAACTCCACTAGATGTCACATGAAATATGTCAGATCCCACTGAAGGACGTATGAGAGACGCAGGAAAGCGAGTTACGTAGCGAAAGTAGTGCGTGAGAGTTATGCATCCTGGCATCCGCTTCCGTCCAGAGATAACGTCGTTCCAATGGCCGCCACGAGTGGGTCGCAGCGTTGGCCAATGGGCGAACTCCACCCACACACACACACGTCGCGGAGCTCTTTGGAGCGTAAACACATACGCTCTCAGCGGATGTGCTCTCGTTATAAATACTTTTCTTTCCACTTTGATAACCCTTGATAACACGGATTCAATGGACCATTCTCATAAACGAATGCCATTCCAGTGAATTGTCGTGTCTTCAGGATGAATGACTTTGCTCGAGTCTTTATACTCGTCGAGAAACACTACAGGGTTATAAAAAAGAACTTGTCAGATAAGACGTTTCTGGTAAGAATCATTCCTCCGAGTAAAAAACATGAAACGTGTATGTGATATATTCTTGCTTCTTTCTCCCAAACCCGTATTTTTTTCTTGATACAATATTTTGAATTATTGTGGTTTTAAAACTGATAAAACTACTCCATTCTTGAAGTAATGTCAAGACTGAGTACAAGTCAGCGTATACTACTGAGAAGAAATAAAGCAAGAGACGATAAAACCACCCGAGAAAATCGGGAGAAATACCAGGAACAAGATTGGACTGCGCGACTACTGTTGTTGAATTTTATGGGTATATTTTGAATGCGTGATCATTAAAAATAATATGTGTTACATTTTTTCGATGCAACTTGCAACGTATGACAATGAAACTGGAGAAGAAGAAAAAAAGAAAATTTTGGTAAGATTTTTCATTATTCAAAAAAACAACAACAAATTATGCAGTTATTCCGGCGAATTATAATCTAGCGTACAAAGATCGTTCTATAATTAATAACAAACATATCATCGATCGCTTTCCAATACATAACTCATGCTGTTGACACTTCCTACAGTACGATCAACCTTATCCAGTCTACACTCTCTTAGTACCTCCATATCACATCCGGTGAATCACCATGTCCTACATAAGTCATATTCGTCTGACACATGTTGCACTAGGAGAGACGCATTAATTACCTCGCAACATGCAGAAAAAATTACGACAGCAGATGACTTCTTAGTCTTCACTAAAGGTGACAAAATGAAATATTTGTTTCACTAATTCTTACGACACGAAATTACTTCACATTTTTACCCAGTGCTTACGAAAAATACGATTTGCATATACAAATAGTAAGAAACTACATTGGACAAAATTCATACCAAAATACTCCAGGACTCAATAGAAATACTGGGATTTACTTTATATATCGGAAATTAAAAACGCTTTTCCAATACACCACGAAAACGAATAGCAGTAGAAACGATTTTTTTTTCAACTTATATTAAAGGAGGACTTCAAAATACCACACGATTTATTTATTTATTTGTTACTTGTTTGCTGAAAATGTAAGTTCTTATAACAGAGCATTGACAAAGACTCCATTACCAGACGTGTTCAAAGTGAAGCACCGTTATACAAAGAATTGTCAAGTTACAGTACCGGAAGAGTCGCGACCTGATTACCTCATTGAGATCAAGGATGTGCTTCTGTTGAGTGATTCTTGCGGTTGTTTTCAAAAAGGAAGTAACTGCAGTCGTACGGCTCATAACCACAGTTGGCGCAGCGTACTACACATTTTCACATTACGCATTAAGAAAATTGTTCGTCGAAATGTTAAAACTGTGAAAGAATCCAACATGAATGTAAAAAAATTAATACGCTAATAAGACTCAGGGGGTGGGGACGAGGGGGTCAGTGCCCCCCCCCCCCGCCCAAGGAAAATTTGAAAAGATGATTAAGCATCGTAGATGCATTCTTATGAGTTATGATAATACAAGATAGGTGAAGGAACGATTCGGGAGACGGGAGTATGAAGAAAAACCCTGTGGCACTACCGCTTCCCAACCACAACAAATTCCTTTCCAATGAATGAGATCTGCTGTCCCCAAAGATTTGTAGGTGAGAGATAAAAACCACTACACCAGGGGTCGCCTATCAAGTACATTTCAGACCGTAGTCTACGACATGAAAAAGTCAAAAACCATCCGTGAATGTTCCCCCCTTCACTCCCCCTTTCTATGTAAAATAACCACATATTTCCAGTATCGAATATCAATACTAATGAAATCAAATAAATCAAATTATAACACTCATAAAATAATAATTTTGTATTTCCTTGTTCGTATGAAGAGAAAAGAATTAAAGAAAGTGTAATTTCCAATGAAATAATTAGAAACCTTTCGGCATTTAATGTTCTGTATTTACACTACATTTATTTGACAGTTCACTTAATTGTTACGGGCGAATATATTGTTTTTAGGCAACTTCCTAATTTAATCTATAACCATTACATAATTATGAGTCTCATCACATCAAAACAATTTTTATATATTTATATANAATATACTTGTCTAGAACGGTACGGAGCCTTGATTCGTTCTTTTAACGCGTATACTTTTCCTTGTCTACATCATCAAAACTTTATTTATGTAAAGGTTTCAACACGTCCGTTACATGAAAGGCAGTTTATGAGTCATCTCAAATATATTCCACTGTCAAAGAAGATACTTGATGCACCGAGTGCACTTTCTGCGACCACACCCACGCGTAGGAGGCTCGCGTTGGGTGCAATGCAGTGGAAGACCTTCACATGATAATCATACTCCCACCACTAATGAATAAGTGCCCAACAGTTTATTTTTATATAACACTAGCTGATTATCCGGGCTTCGCTCGGATCATAGTGAGAATATACGAAGGAAAATTAATAAATGTATAAACAAATACTTTTTTAATAAAATAAATTATTTGCATATTAATTGAGAGTAATTGCTGTCTTTCGTAAAACCCATGTACACTTCCCATTCGCGAGTGATGGGAAAAACTAAAAATAGTTTAAAGGTCACGTACACGATGCTAGTGAAAGCCGCTTTTCAACGCCTCTTCGTGTCTCCGTACAGTGGAAGTATATCGAGGCGAACACCTACTCAAAGAATTTTGGAATTTCACGTACGTTTACAACGAAATAAGAGCAAAACTCCGTTACATCATGAAACCACAAGAAACGCGGAGCGTGTCATCTGCAATAATGCCATCGAACGGTGAACATAACCGAAAGGACCACATTGCGTGTAACACCCTCCCTTACACGCAACAGTGACGTCACGCACAATACGTTTCCTGCGGAAGCGCTTCTTCTCACCTGCTGCTGCAGGGGAATGAAAGTGAAAAGACGTGTGAATGAGGAAAACGAAAGACAGAAGAGAAATTCAATGAGGAGGTGCTAGAAAGAGAAATTAGAACGCAGCGAATAAGGAGAGAATGACTAATCATTTATATTAAATCAGCATGTACATGGTAAACTGATTTATTATTTAAAAAAAACAAAGAAGAATTCGAGTCAGTTTAAAACAAGCGGATCTATCCTTTCTTACTTATAAAATATCAAAATTTTGGATTAATCGCAAATAATTACCATAAACATAAATTTAATTAGACAGAGAACAAGGTACAAAAACAATTTTTAAAACACGAGTTCAATGCTTACGAGTATCGTTGTTTTGAACATATTACCTTTATAAGCATTAAACTATTTGTTTATATTCACTTATTTTACTTTCATTATCACAACACAAAATTCACAATAATTGTTCTGTACTAATAACATCTCTCATAAAAACAAATATAATTTTGTAGTTTTGCAATCAGTATTCCCCCTCCCTTCGTCGACAATACAATTACGCAAAGTGCGATAAATCACGTGTCCTTGCAAAACAATTATCGAGAGCGCATCCCGTAGTCAAGGAAATAACTATCACATGCAGCTCGACAATTGACCCACTTCATAAACATAAAAATGCAGCAGCAAATGAAACTGGAGAAGAAGAAAAAAAGAAAATTTTGGTAAGATTTTTCATTATTCAAAAAAAAAAAAAAAAACTGTACGAAAGACAGATAGAGAGAGACTGAGAGATAAACAGATAAAGCGAAAGAAAGAGAGACAGTTAAAGCGAAAGAAAGAGAAACAGATAAAGCGAAAGAAAGAGAAACAGATAAAGCGAAAGAAAGAGAAACAGATAAAGCGAAAGAAAGAGAAACAGGTAAAGCGAAAGAGGACAAATGAAGAAAGAGGGCGAATAAAGAAAGAGAGAAGACAAATAGAGAAGAAAGAGTACAAATAAAGAGAGAGAAAGAGATAAAGAAAAAAGAGATAACGAAAAAGACAGGCAGGGTAACAGAAAGGGAGGCAGAAAGGAAAGAATGAGAGGCAGAAAGGAAAAAAAAGAGAGGCAGAAAGGAAAAAAAGAGAGGCAGCAAGTATAAAAAAGAGAGACAGAAAGAAAAAGGAGACAGAGAAGGGAGGGAAGAAAGAGTGTGAGAGAAAGACAGAGGGGGAGGGAGAAAGAGAGCATGGCTTGGAGCGAGCGACAGCGCCAAGCCACAAAACGACCTCAGGACGAAGAGCACGCAGCCGAAACCAAAAGGGTTGTGCGGGGGGTAAGGGGAAGACGATGTGGATAAGGGGAGGGGGAGAGACGAAGTCGGTGATTGACGCAGAGGAGTAGGAGAGAAAGGGGTTGGATGGGAAAAGGGCAGGTGTCGGGTCATTGCGTTTCCAGCAACAGTACCCTGTTGCCATCAAAGTTGTTCACTTTCACGTCGGTTTCTTTATTCCTATCGCTCACAACTCACTGTGAAATACAGCGTGCGTATTTTTATCTAGCCAATAATATTATATCTCTTCTAAACTAAATTAGTCATTATCAAAATTCCTTGCTAAATACAAAAAAAAAAGTATTTGCTCTAATAAATTAATACACAAAGATTCTTTAACGAGTTCGTTAACAGCAGTAACCCGAATGCATGTCGAACAACTATCACCTGACTAAAAAGTATGGCAAACAAAAAAATACGTGCTTGTAAAACACATTATATTTATAGTGCGTCATAAACATCATGTACGTCGCGTACGCGTATCACGTGAGTACATGATGTGATATCCCAACTTTTGGATGAGATGTCTCAACCTTTAGACCTGACTCCCGACCCTTATAGTATCCAAACTATAAGGGTAGGATGTCATAACCAAAGATTGGGAGAAATTATTTCCATCCTTTGAATTTGGATCTCACATCAAAACCTAGAGTTCTCACACCCATTTCTTCCGTATATGAAAACTGATAGTGCACATAACAGTTGTTGCGATTAACAACCCCAAAATTTGTTAAAATAGAATCTTAGTTATTGTGAGCTTCTTCCCTCCCCCAAGGAAAAAGTTTGCAGATAAAAATTACGATCGATTGAGGTTTCACAAGAATATATATTTTTACAAAATAATTTATTGACAAAAGCTGTTACAATCTGTGCATGACCACGTGCAGAACAAACTAATTTACTCTTCGAAAACAATTATTGAATCATTCCATCAATGCAGATCACCGGGCGGATATAACAAATATTTTAGCCCCGCCGAAATATTATCAGATGCACCCTCCAAAAATAAGAACTCATATTTTCGACCTCTCTCTCTCGCAGATGGCAACCTGAGGAGATAAGTTACCGTGCATCTCAGGTCATAAACGTTTTGATCAAGGAAGGTATCTGTGAGTCCGTACTTTATCTAAAGTAAACAGAATTCGCCATCGCAAAGTCCACACCAGCTGTTGCGGATCGGTATTACCTTTCCACAGCAATCACTATCAATTGATCTCATGACAGAAAATCGATGATATCAAAATAGCACTCCACCCCTCCACTGCACGGGAGTTCTGGTTGTATTATTGTTTAGTCTTTCACAATAACTTAGTATAAAAAACCCTTCACCATATTTTAGAACTCAATTACATACAGAAAACTCGAGAGGACACCTCAGAGTTCATGAGATAGCGCAAACATTAAAAAATACATTACCCAATTCATATCTCTCATTACAATTTTTTTAAATCCGAATTTTAGTGGTTCTATTATCTCTTCAGATCAAATGCAAATTCAAAATTTCCCACTTGTTTGTTATGTTTGTTTTTTACGTTGGGGAATTATTAAGGATAACACCACCAATACAGAGATAATAGGCATCTTAAATATTGAGAATTATACAGAGCTATTAGCTGAAAATTTACTAAAATAATTTTAGTTTCGTAAGTTATATTTTAAAACATCATGCTAAATATAGTGGTTTTATACTATTGTGATTAAATTTGCAATGATGTAATTGCTTTTAGTGAAAACTACACCAGTGGGTGACTTATGCACTTAGTCAAACAAAACAGTTCTCGTCTGAATGAGGTTATGGTGAAATTGTGAAGGTGAGACCGATATGCCCCACCTACCTTCCTTGAGTCAATAGCCTAGAATGTAACGGTTTAGTAGAAGGGCAAATGTCAAGTTTTCATTGATAACGACCGTTCTCACCCCCCACCCCCACCCTCAGCAGACCATGTAGCAGTTAAACCTCCGTGTTTGTACTTGCAAATGAGTGTAATAAAAACATTAACAGAAATATTTTACAAATGATTCAATTTAATAATATAACGAACACAAAGGGGCAATTCAAAAATTCAATACCTAATCATGTTTTTACATTAAGGCAAATCTCGTACATATTTTCACTCACAGCAGCATCATACCAGTAAGCAAAGAAGGAAAAAAAACTGAAATCGCGGGAAATATTTTTATTGCAGTATCTCCTTCGCGAACAGACATCTGTGTTAACGAAGTTAAAATTTCATCGTTTAAGATCAAGTGAAAATGTAGACTGACCGGTTCTCGAATCCGGGGTTTTTCTGCGCACAGCGCAAGAGCGCTGTCCACTTCACCACCCTCCTCGAGTCCCAAAGCTTGTACTCCACTTACACCACGCCTGCGCCGGTAAACTTTTGTCACATCCATATAGATAAGTGGCTCGTCAACTGACGGTAAACGATGCAATCTTTCTTCGTCGAGATAATATTCGGAATAATTAAAATTGTTAATGTTTATTTATAATTACTAATAACATCAACACATAAACGTAAATAATTTATCCCATTAAAAGCACTGTTCCCGAGCAAATCTAGGTAGGAATAAAAAAGAGGATCAGGACCAAAAATAGTACATTTTTTGTATTGATATTCCATCATGGTGAAGAGATATGATTTAAACAATATTCACCTTCTTACCTAATTGTTCAACACAATTACCTAATTGGGGAGCTTTTATGTTTCGAAGTCATGTTTGGGTAGAGAACAAAATTTCAACTCTCGAATATTGACAAGGACGAAGATTGATCGCGAGCCAACTTATCAACAACCCCTTCATCTCTACGGTGAAGAAATAAGTAATTCCTCACGGGAGTAGAAGCAATTTATCAAACTCACCAAGAAGGGTTTTTGCAATATTTATAATTTTATTGTCATTCTCATTAAGACTTCTTTGTTCAGTAAAGTGGTTTTTAATTTCTTGTTTCTACGGATTACAAATTTATCAACAAGTTCATCGAAATAAAAGGAAGAGTTTATAGTTTTTTTTCAGATTTAATGCTAAAGGCCATTGAGATAAGAAAGGAAAATATTCAACGTGCGAAGAATTCAATCAAAATAAATTTCCCAACTTACTATTGATATAAACCACCTGTCGACGATTTCAAAAGAGAGTCGAAACGTTGTGAGCTATACATACATACAAAAATACATACCGTTCGTCCATAAAAAGTTGTAAGTCTTCCATTATTTATTTGATTACTCTTATTAGACAGGGACATTATTCAAAATATGAATAATATCGAACTTGGATGTTTCTTAACCGAAATTCTCTAACATAATTTTAAAGTATTGAAAACCCGAACTGGGAAAGATTGCTGTTGTTCTGAAAGCATAGCTTAAGAATACTTGAATTTTAACGCTTTAAAAAAAAAATTTACTAGATAAACTTTTATGATTGAGAAGGTTTATTCTGTCAAACTAATCGTTTTGAAAGTTAATTTCACTTGAAAAAAATAATAATTAAAACTTTAATGTTACGAAATTATTAAAATTAGAATTCTATGAATAGATCAGCTTAGATTCAGCACAGGTGTCTGATCCATATTTGCTTCCAGCCTCAAACGAAAGGTTCTTGCAGCAAATACTTTTGAAAACAGTAATAATTATAGAAATCGACGTCAGAAGTAATACGTTACATCATAATGTATTGATCAGTCGAAATTCTTGACCATGTACATCAACAAGCATATGATGTCTTGAGTTTAGATAACAATAAATACATCCTTCTTCAGATCGCTAGTGTTTCGACTTTTATTAAATCATCTTTAGGGCTCTCTGCAACAATAATTGAACCTCCTCCCACAACATTCTGCATTATTGTATATACCAGTCAGCGGTTGAAGTGAAATGGTTGGTGGTGATCTGAAGAAGGATGTATTTATTGTGATCTAAACTCAAGACATCATATGCTTGTAATAACTTTCGTCAGGTGAAAATGGCGACAATACTAGAATCAAACTCGGGACTATTGCTTTGATCGCAGGGGTGTTAACCACTACACCATCTGTTCGCCTTCCACAACTGTACACCACATACCTCCTGCATGGGGATGTGTCTCAGGTGTTTCTGGGTGGACACGGTGCTCTGTTGTCGAAGGTGAACGGGTGGCGCAGTGGTTAACACCCCTGCGATCAAAGCGGGAATCCCGAGTTCGATTCCCGGATCGTCGCCATTCTCACCTGACCGAAAGTTATCTCATATTTTCTCCTCATGTAGGGAACACGGAAGAAATATATGCATATCATATACTGATTAACACATTAATACACTCTCCTCGACAAAAATCAATCCTTCCTCTACTGTCTCAATTACGTAGAACGTTTCGATTTTCGAAGAGTACAAATGGCGATCGCACTTCGATAACACGCAAGGCTGAACCATCCGATGGAACAGAAGACTTCGGAACCACAAAAGATAAATAACACAATCGACCACAAAGTGAACAGCGTGGGAACAAGAGGTGTTCAAGAACATAAAACACTCCTCCTCCGGAGAACATTGAAGAAATAGTCGTGTCGATGGTATTCTCAGATGAATATGTTCCGGAAGACATCTGCTCGCTACACCGTAATCAAGTACTTCGTTTTCCTCTTCATCATTTGAGCAAGGATATGAGTCAAGGGAGATAATCACCAACAAATTGTGCAACAGATGATAATGACATTTTTATTCAATATCAATTTTGTAATTATAAAATAAGATTAGGATATTATAGAACGGTACAATATCTCGTCTCTAAAGAACCGATGGGGCCCATGGGGGAGTGATGTGACGCACCCAGAGAGCTAATATAACCTCTCCTCCCCAAATGTCATCCTCACCTTCAAGTGGTGGACTCTGTTAGCACTAACGAGGCTCTGGCGTCCGAGTATGGGCGGGATAACCCTAGCACCTGGGTGGGAGGAAATGTCTACTCTCAGACCTAAGAAGCCGTGGCTGTCTGCAGTCTCAAGTAGCAAACTTTCAGGGCTATGGGCTAATAATCTGTAGACCTCGAGACCTTCAAATATTCAGAGAAAACCAACAAGAAACAGCCGGCTGAACTATATCTGATGACGAACAAATACACAAAACAACGGACGCTCTTTGGACAATGGAATGTGAGAAACCTGTTTCAAAATTAACGAAAGTTGATGCAAGCAACAGAGTTCCCTGGAAGGTAATTGTTGATTCCCTATTTTCCTCTTAGAAATAATGGAAAATGAACTGAAATGTACTTTTCCATCTCGCAATGTTTTCTTTTGAAAAACAAGATCGAATATAATTCACGTCAGGTGTACAGTATTGAGTTATATTTTAGATAATGACCAAAATCATTTTCTTATTCACTGGAGAGTTATGGCAGTATTTACGAACATTTAATCTTTTAATACAGTGCTTTACACATTTAAATGCACAATTTTAATATAATTTTTTCGGGTAATAATATAAAATAAAACACACAAAAGTCACTCACATTTTGGAAGAAAAATGAATGTCTGTTCATATTGAGACCACACTATCATTTGACGTCCGTACCTTCCATCACATAACTCTCCGACGCATCCTCATAAAACAAATGTTTCTCTCTCACAAAACACAGAGCTCGATGATCCCAACAGCACTCTAAACTTCACTCATCGCCCCATTTTCCTCCCCCTCTATCTGATTTACAAGCTAGGCCGGAATCGCGCCCGAGTTTCCGCGTTGCTCCGGAACGCGCCGTATCTTTACCGCGACGCGGGCAGGGAACGAGTTACGTGCGATAGGTCGATAGGCAGCACTCGAACGGATTCCGACCACACGTATCCACGCATCCGTCCGTTCGACCGTTCCCACCGCCCACTCAGTCACCCGCTGAGTCGTACAGCCTGCGGATGAACGGGTCATTCAACGCTTCAGTTGCTACACCCAGCGCTCGGGATGAATCGACGCAAAATTTGTTTCTAAATACAGTGAAACTGCGTGAATTCGAACTAATGTGGGATGCAGGAATGCAGTGTTTACATAAAAGGCGAACTAAAAATTCACATTCATGACTATAGCCAGAATTTATTTTTGGGGGTACCCTAAGTTGTCAAAAATTCACAATAATTTTCAAGTAATTTTTCCCTGAAATGTTTTATAATAATATCGGACTAATATGGGATGCAGAACTACAGAGAGTTCAAATCAAACGAGAAATACAAATTTTAAAATTGACAACCGATAGTCTGCAGCCGAAATTTACTTTTGGGGGTATCTTGGCTTATCATCAAAAATTGACACTACTTTTCAAATTATTTTATTCTTAAAATGTTATATAATTGTTCACTTGTTTGATCTATGTTGTTCACTAATAATTCAAAATAAACAATATTTTAAAGATATAAATTATTTTCGTTAGAACGTTTACAAAACTTAGTCGGTGGGGGGGGGGGGGTTCTCCTCATGTGCCTGGCTGGCAGAGAAAAACATAACAACAAAGGAGTAGAGAAACGCAGTAAAAGACTCGTCGTTCCATTTGAACAGAACGAAAGCTGAGGGACTGGCAAAAGTCGGTCAAGAAGGTGATAATATGAGTGGGGAAATGAGAAAATTATCAGTAGTAAAACAATAACAGCGACATTAAACGATAGTTAAAACGTTGAAGTACGTTTCTTTTACGGTATAAAAAAAGATCAGCAGTATTAATTATCTTACCAATTTTATGTGGCTATTATATCGAAGCCTCAAAACAACTCTTAAAAACCGTCAATAAAGTCATATAATTATTTTAATTGTATGAGTTATGTCACTTCATGTCATACCGTTACAAATTGTCATCACGGCCGCCATACATGAATAAACATGTAATTTCCTCCCCTGCACAGAATACCACTCAAGAAAACTTAACTTTTCAGTACTTCTCGGAAAAACTTCAGGCAAATGCTAATGGAATCAGACGTCACCGTCCCTGAGATTTACATGTAAAAGATATAATAGTGATTTCCCGTAAGTATATTACATTTCGGATTAGAAATACGATTAAAACATCCGAAATTATTCGAATGTTTTATATGTTTGAGTAGTTGTTCATTTTTTGCACTTCATATGAATAATTCCTTAAATTTAAGTTTTTATTTTTTAATTATCAGTATATTGCTCAATAATGACAATCACTAAAGCAAGTCATTGTTTTCGACAGCTACTTAAGAAAAAGAGACAACTGTTAAGTGGATCCGACACTATCCGCTATTGATTACTAGTAAAATTTTATTATCGTCCCAAACATAATTATTTCCTCAGGATGTAAACTTTATTAATCCAAGACATTAGTTTAAGTTAATATTTTGTTGAAATAAAACCTATAATTATTATATTTGTATTAAAAAATGGACTTATAAAGAAAATTCTTTCATTCATATTATCAATCAATATTTTATCATCTTTTATGAAAAGATGTACAATGAATCTAGATTTAGAGGAATTATATTTAAATATTGCTAAATAGCTATTTATATTTTTGCTCGAGGGGTCTCGAAATGTTTCTGGTTCAGGGATCCCGCAAAAGAAAATGAAATTCCGGTTCAGGGATCCCGTATTCGAAGTTGTTGAGCGGATTGTCGCATATGCCCCCTTAACAACTAGTCTTTCCCTTAGGAGTGAAAAACTAAAAATCTAGCGGCGCTGAGACCTTGCTAGATTAATTTGAAATCGCAAAATACATTTTCCCTAAAACTTACTGACATTTCGATCCATCAAAAATATTTTAATACGAAGTATTTATTATTGTAACAATACATCGTGAATTTAGTGTTATTTCAATTCTTATGATTTTTAAACACTATACTCAGAATAATCGATAGTTCGATAATAATTTGTACATGTACATTTTTTGCGTTAAATTACAAACATATTGGCATTCTATTAGAACTATAACTCATAGCTAAATTTTCATCTTATCGAGAAATTTTTGCTGAAATTTTTGAATCCGCCTCTGCCTTAGGGCCCTTGATCGGAATTGATGGGATGGTCCCTTGCTTGCTTCCAGAGAGTAAATTAGTTTATTGTCCTCCACGTGGTCATACGCAGTTTGTACTGTTTTTTGACAATAAATTTATTATTATTATTATTATTATTAGTAAAAAAAGGTTCGTTCATAATAATATGATAAACTCTGCCTTAAAATACCACAATTCTTTCAGGTATGGATTGGCCTCATAATTTGTCGACTCGTTGATAATTGACCCGCGTACAGAAATATTCTATATTTTCCCAGAATACTTTTAACTAGGTATTTTTTCTCCATCCACATTAACATTAGGGAAATGAGGGACAAAATTATAAAACAAATCCGACAAAATGGACTTCCCGGGTTATTTATGTGTGGACAAATATTCATTCAAAGTGTTCCATGTAACGCAATTTTCTTTTTGAATTGCACTTAGAACATGCAGGAAAAAATATACTTTCAATCCCGCATGATGTAACTGGAATGGATGTGACGTTTTAAAATTCTGTAAAAACTGTAACTTACTACTCCAAGAATCGTAAATGGGTGTTCATATCTTTCAAATCACTTTATGAACAATAAAATGAAAGTGGCTCTATTCACAAAATAGATAAAACACATTAAAATAAAATTGTACGCACACTAAATACCCATTACGAATTGTTATTTAATAACGAAAAACCATCATTCAGAAATCTGCTAAAACAATTTTTGATGACAGATGTGAGAAAAAAGGAGATTCCACCATTTGCAAACAACGAGACATACATTTTATTTTATCCTGAGTGCTTAAAAAACGGATAACAAAATTCCACTTGCATCTTAAGTAGGAAATTAAATTTCCTGTAACTCTCCGAAAAAAAAACAACTTTTAATAACCGGAAAAATGACTCTTTTCTACGACTATTAAGTAAGGAAATGAAAACGATGTGTAGCATACAACGTACAAAAATCTATAAACAATCCGTAGCATAAAAACTAGAGTAATTGTTGTCAGTATTTTTTCTGAAATCTTTGTTTTCCTCCGGGTAACGGTGGATTTTCCATGGACGGGAATGTTATTTAATACTTTTGTAATTTTTTATCTCGAATTTTCACTGCGTATATCATATTAAATTCATTTTGGAATAATAAATGGATAACAAGGAATTTATCAAACATTTTTAAATAAGAACGACTGCCCTTGGGAATTGATGGGATGGTCCCATGCTTGTTTCTGGAGAGTAACTTAGTTTATTATCCCCCGCGTGGTCAAACTGAGTTTGCAACTACTTTTTGACAAAGTTTAAAGTTCAATATCAAACAAATATTGCAAGTGAACAAAAAAAAAAAGAAAAAAAGAAAGAAGGAAACCTCACTTTGACTAGTTAATGTCCATCGCGTGCATACGGAACACAAGTGAGACCTTGGAGCATTTATGCAACGGGGTTTCACTGATGCATTGGGAGTTGCTGGTTCGGTCGAAATTGTCGAATCACCCATTCGCAACGAGAGGGGTGGGGGAGGGGGAGAAAGGACCAATGAGGTTATGCGATTATGCAACGCGGCGATTTCACCTTCCGTGTTGGGGCTTCGGCGCCCGTCTGCACGCCAGATGCCGTCTAATACTGCTGGTACGAGGGAAAGGAACGTAGCCTAACCATGAGCTAAAGGAGTCGTCATGAGCAAAAGAAGACGAAAATTCCTGGAATATATTTCCTCACTAAGAGTTCCGGGTTAAAAAGAAATATAATATATTTTTTTTAATTTAAATAAATAAATAAATTTATTTATTTTTTCAAAACTAAAAATTTATTTCTACTCAAGGACACGTATCGAAATATAAGCCCCATTCCGATACCGATTCTCCAACTATTACAAGTAAGCTCTTTTGCCTTGGGGAGGCGTCTATTAAAACAGTAAATCTCGAAATTAGAGTAATTTAAATACTTACGATTTATAAACTATATTTCCGAATAATCTATAGTTTGATAATAATACGTACTTCTGAAATTACTTTTTTTTGTTTGATTAAATACAAATTTGTTGGTATTATGTTAATATGATAACACATACCAAACTATTTTTATTCATACCTTAGGAGTGTGCTGAAATGTTAAATCCGCCTCTGCCTTAAGGCCCTTGATCGGAATTGATGGGATGGTCCCTTGCTTGCTTCCGGAGACTAAATTAGTTTACTATCCTCCACGTGGTCATTTGCAGTTTGTAACTACTTTTTTGACAATAAATTTATTATTATTGGTTTCGCTCCCATGTAGTGATAAGCAACAGAAAATTATTTAGGTATTGTCCAGTTCAGGTTTGATTATCACTACAATCTTGTAATATACTCGATAAACACTACTAAATCCAAAATATAAAATTTACAGAAAAAAGACCAGACGTTCTGTTATGTGATACTGTATTCAATGTCCCGGTACATGACAAAGTTTACGATCGGATGATTTTTATCAAAACATTTTACGTAACTTTAAATAATTCGTAGTCTATCGGTTATAAATGAAAACATAAATTTTACATTACACATCCGTCATACATTTTCAACTGGTATGAAAGTAAAACGTTCATCAATTATAAATGTTCAAAATATCCCTCCATTTATGAATTCACAATTCGCATCATGGACAGTCGCACTCTTTTAAATTCCCACATACCATGTCCAACTGTTTCAAAGGCCCTCATGACCAGTTGTAGTAATAAATACAGCCTTAAAATATTCACGTATTAAAATAAACGGTTAAAAATATTAAAAAACATAACAGATCAAACTGTCTCACAATAGGCTGTGAGGTGTTCGCGAAGGTAGAGTTACGTAATTCCGTGCCATAGGGTTCAGAGATTACACAGGTCAGAATCGCGCTCTTAGAGCTGTCCAACCGGCGACCTGCAGGCTGCATGCGGCCCGCGAAAGGATTTTCTTACGGTCCGCTTGTTGAAGTACATTTTACGAAACATTACGACGTTGGGCGGCACAACTTTGTGTAATAAATCTATGCTGTCAAAACTAATATTTGACGTGGCTGGTCCGATGAGAGAAAAATATAAATTTGTGTTAGGAATTACCCCGCCATGCATTACAAGACACAGTGTTACGAAGGAACAAATGAATGTATATACTAGTTTTAGTCGTCTGGCAATATTCTGTCAAACTTCATCCCGTACCGGTCAGATGATCGATAATGTACAGAAAATTGCCTGAGGCTTTAGAAAGGTTGGACATCAATGAACTACTACATAAAAAGAACTTTTGTTTCGAAGTATGAAAATTCATCCTGTATGCAAATCAGTATCATTTTATGGATATTTATCATATATTTTGAAATTACCACGAAAACCAGTACGGTGTTGCGATATTTACCCGGCTCATGTGTTCGGAAATGTATTTTTGGTGAAAGCGCCATACGGTAACAGCAATTCATGAATATCACGCGTCGTAAGTGATATGAAGGGGGTCTATTTCTATGGAGATACGTACTTCTGAATCAATGTGAACTTCTGGGAATCGACTGGGAAAATACAAATATAAACGCCCGGGAGGCACTAAATGAGTTCAGCTAACAGTATTCTCTATTTTTGAGTGAAGTTGATAATTTCTCGTCAAAAATTAAATTATAAAAATGAAGTTACGTGGAGAACAATGGATTAATTTACTCTCCGGAAGCAAACAAGGGGCCATCTCATCACTTCCGATCAAGGGTCCTAAGGCAGAGGCGAATTTAACACTTCAAAACATTCCTATGATAAGCATAAAAATAGCTACGTGTTATAATATCAACAGAATACTAAGAAAATGGTATTTTATAGAATACAAAAAAGTTATTTCACAAATGTGTGTTATTGTCATTAAATCTTTAAATTATTTGGAAAATATTGTTTATAAGTAGTATCTGTGAAAATAATTCTAAATTCGAGATTAATTATTATCGTAGTATTAATGACCGCCACTCCTAGGCAAGAGTCTGTATATGAAAACCTGATGTACGCGAAGTAAAAGCGGAGAAAACCTCGGATTGGGATGGATAAATATAATTCGAAATGTTTGGTTTGCTTCCATTAAACCATGCCTTCCTCCTCATTCCACGCCCTTTCTCACCTTTCACTCAACCAGTCAGGCATCTCTCAACTCAAAACCCATTCCATGCATCTCCCTTCAAAATCCTCATTGAAGTCCTCGGTCCTAATTCCCCGACGCTATCTCGCCGCCCAGCGACGCTTCACCCGCCGTCTTCAGCGTCCAACTGTCCGTTCGTGCGTCCAACTGTCCCAGCTACGCCGCGGCAGCCGTCGCCGCCACCGCCGCATTCAATTGAAACGTTCCTGCAAATGCCAGCGTTCGCCGCCGATGTAGCAGCCATCCTCTCTCTTTGGTAAGCCGATAAGGGACGCTCTGGCGTTGAGGTGTCGCTAGCGACCGGAGAGAAGCGCTTGTGGAGCTCCAAAGAGGAGTGTTTACCCTCGCGAAAGCTTCCAACGACCACCACGTTCTAAACGGACGTGCCATTCACACGCGCTCCACGATATTCACTTCCATTACGAAGCGAGGACCGGTCAAAAGGGAATCGTATTTCATTTAAATCAATATTATCCCGGATCTCTGTAATTTGCTGCTGTAACCCCAAGATTACGGTTTTTGGAATAAATAAATGTATGCCAAAATAACTCGTAGAAATTGCTTATTATCACGTGGAAAAAGTAACTTCGTGTAAGAGAACACCTCACCATTCCTACACTTGACTACTTGCGAAAAATCGAAGAGAAACGGGTCTAAATGAGGGTGGGAAATGGATGTAGAAAACGATATATTTCTTATGTTAATTTTTGTTGTTAAAATATGTTTCAATATGTTTGTTTAAAAAACATCCCAATATATTCGCGAAAATAATACAACTTCTGTGAATTTTTTTTCCCAAAACTTATTTTAAAAAAGAACATTTCAATTTGTAGAACTAAATTATAATTTATTCACTGCATTGATCGATCCAAGTACATTTAATAATTTACAATGTTCACCTAAAAATGATACGGATCAATTGAGTTAATCGGTTTTCGTAATTGTAACCAAAGCTCAGCTCCATCACCTATATAGTGTTAAGGTATTGAGGAAATTAGATGGGAGGAAACTATCAATGTGTCTCAAATGATCGTCAACAAATAAAAACCTGCGAAAGAGGAATAGAAAAAGCGGATATACGAGAAAAGCATGTCCTAAGGGTTGTCTCCTCCACCCAAGTCGTCTTCCATGCTACCACTCTTCCCCATTCCCTCGGTCTCTTCACAAGAATTCAAGGCGGATCTTAGGATTAAGGAGGATATCCAAGGGACTCGACCCAAATTTGCGGACGCGAAGCGAGTCTCGGATGCCCCAAGGAGGCAGCGCACCGTTTCAATGGACCTTTCTTAGCGTCCCGAAATGACGAAGACCCTGCTTTAACACAAGAGTGCTTACTGAACGGCTTTTCAAGTTTTCGCTTTCCTGCGACACACGGACGACATGGTTACGTTCGTAAATCACGGAATGATCTCTTTCCGATTCCTCCTAACTTCGGAAAAAATAATAGTAATAATTATTATTATTATGTTGTATACTTTAATTCTGTAACCCCATCCTCGCCCGAGTTTTTCTCCCGTTTTCCTTCGTGTAGATGCGGATTTTAAAAAAATAATCTTGAATTTAGAGTTATTTTAATAGTTACGATTTATAAACAATATTTTCCGAATAATCTATAGTTTATAATAATACATTTTTTGTGTTTTATTAAATACAAATTTGTTGGTATTCCGTTTATATTATAACACGTACCGAACTATTTTAATCTTAGAAGTGTCTTGAAATGTTAAATCTGCCTCTACCTTAGGACTTGATGGGATGGACCCTTAATTGCTCTCAGAGAGTAAATTAGTTTATTGTCTACGTGGTTTGCGCAGTTCGTAACTGCCTTTTTGGTAATAAATTAATAATATTAATAACAATGTAATAACTTAAAGATAATTTGAATCATAACTAAATATAATCGATTGAAATTTCGTCCATTAGGATATATTCGTATAAGGAGTGAGATAGCGGAACCTAAATTTTCTTTAGATGCGATTGACATTCAGGTTCCAGAATATTTTAAAATTAATATACTTTGAAAGTTTCCATCTTGCCGGTTCTGAATCTTTTCTCAGTTCCAAATTTGGAACTGTTCCCTCGAATCTCCACATTCAGGAATGCGAATCGAGATGTGGGCTCTACGTACGTTATAATTTGCATCCTGTCTGAATTTCAATGTCGCCCCCCAAAAAAGGAAAACAAACAAATTATAAACATGTTAATTAACGTATAATTAAAAATATACATGAAGTTAAAATACGCCATTATGGAAGAACAACTGTGTATTTGTTTCATTAATTAAACCTAGAGCTCGCATTTCAAAATAAAAGCGCAGCGTGACTTCGGACATGTTGAAATCCTGGCGGAACAATTCGAAAGTTATCCTCTCGAAATTCCAGGTAAAGGATCAACTTCTGAGAAACGACGAGTCTGAAACTATACTTGAAATAAAAACTAAAACTGACGCCAGATAAGCGACAGCGGTGGTCTAGTGGTAGTGTCTTCGCCTCCGCAATCTCGCTGAGTGGTAGAGGGTGGGTTCAGATCCTACTCGGTCGAATTAGGTGAGGGTTTCCCTCATCTACTCCAGACAAATGTCGGTTCGGTACCAAAAGTTCCCCGGCAACCCAACATCTCTCCTTCCCAATTCTACCGGTTAGATGGAAGAGCAGGCCTCATGGTCCGAACCTCACCAAAAGGCATAAAATAAATAAATAAAACCAAGGTAAATTGTTGAAAGAAAGCAATTAATAAAAGAGTATAATTCCATAAAATATAATTGATTGTTTATTAAATCCACTGAATTAGTTTTTGATATACAAAGTTTCATGTCACTACGCCTACTCTTTGGAGGAGAATTTTATTTTCATATTAATCCGATGGTTATAAATTTATTAATAAATTCGAGTTTTCGATCCTCGGGGCTTTAAGAAGCCCGAGTATTTGTCGTCAACATAATGACTAATGTTTGTACATTGGAAATTATAAAAAAATTATATTGGCTGGGTGTCATTGAGTTACTAATCTATCCAAACTACAACAATTATTCATTTCCACGATGACTCAAATCCTTCCAATTCTGTAAACATGCCTAGGAAAGATTTTTCTTGAAGTATTGACACTTAGAAACATATCGGTGAATAAAAGAACAAAATGTGAAGTAATGAAAATATTTACGACAAAAGCAGATATCTTGTCGATTCTTCGTTCTAACGTTCTCCAATTCATCTCACGCGAGAAGATTCGTTCGTTCACTGTTGATTCACTCTTCAAGGAGATCCAAGAACAAACAACTCTTCTTGAAAGAGAGGAAGAGAGACCCATTTAGCGCCCGAAATCCTTCACAAATTGTTCCTCTCAGTATTGTGATTCCTTCACTGCCGTAAGCTGCTCTTATCTCTGCCGCTCGGGTGCTCGCTATCTGGAGCAGTTAAAAGTTCACGCTGTACCTTTTTGCTCCGCCACTATCGCGTCCGTCGTTCCTTTTTAAAACTCGCCTTGCAGGTTTTCTTTGTTTCTTTTTTAAACTTCCAATTGAGTTTGTAATGTACGTATGAAGAATGGTAATTGACTGAAATAGATCAACTCGAACCCAGAACAACACCACATCTTCACAATTGCTAACGGATTGTGACGTATTCACTTGCGTAGAAGTACACAACACAAGTAAATTAGAAAGTCTCACTGTCCGAACAATTTCTGATACGCCAAAAAACACGGAACGACAACAGGTCACTACGTATTATTGATCAAAAGAGAATTTTTAGCAAACATGCAAAAAAAATTTCTCGCATCGTATCTCACCCGTTGCAAAAAAAAAAAAAAAAAAAAAANACTTTTCTGGGCTTTGGACTTGAGGTAAATTAACTTACTTTCACATCACAACTAAGCACTTTTACACAGTTTCCTTTAAAATACAAATCAATTATGTATTGCCGGCCACTCAGTAACACTGCCTGCTGCGACAGAGCATAGGAAGACAAAGGCGGTACTTAATAAACAAAAACCCTCTGTAAGTATTGACGCTGGAAAAAGAATGTTACTACCAACAAACCTCTGAAATGCATTTCGTGAATGTCCAGGTAAACCAATATTGCGGGGTATTTAACCAAGGTAAATGTTTTTTAATCAAACACTTTACTGGAAGTAGATACATTACCAGTCTAAATATTTTTCCTTCTTTAAATATTTTTGCGAATCATTTTGTCGGGTTTATCTCATCTGATACATCTTTTGCTTGGTCAAAAACCAAAACTAAAAAGTGTTTTAATTAATTATTTTAATAATTCAAATTGAACAAGTACATGCCGAAACCAACCAAACGATACGGAAGCGCATAGTTTTGCCAGTTGTAATATTGAATAATTAAATAACACGTAATCATTAGGTCACATGTAAGCTAACGCAATCAAAAACTTTTCTTAAGCTACAGAACAGAACTGAACATTAAAAAAAAAATACATTTTGTTAATAAATGAGGGTACACAGCATCTCCCCACATGTTGAGCAGAGCGAGACAAGACTATTCCATTTACAGATCGCCGTCCTCCACCAAAACGTCCCCAAATATTTCTCGCGTTCACCACTCACATCCAGAACCCCCCAAAACACACGCACAACGCAATCAATACGCTTAGTCGGGCAATCAGCTAGCATTACGCGTTCTGCTTCGAATGATCTCTGACAGTTTGGAAAACAAGTGGAGGCGGATCGCCGTCGATGCGCGGCAGTCAGTTGTTCAATCGCTTGATATGAAACGTTCCCATGACAACAGTGTCAGTGGGGTTCAGCAAATGGGTGAAGACTTGGCAATAGTCAACACTCGTGCTTTAGCGTGCTTCGACTCGATATCCCGAATAACTCGTCAACGCAATTGTGACGCATTGGTGACGTCGGAGCTAGGAGAGAGAAGGGGGTGGAAGTCCGATTCGCGAATCAGAAAGCGGTGTTGGCACAACGACGCTTAACGATGTTTACTCTACGAGACCGAAAACGCGGCGCTTCGTTTTAGCGAGTCGTTCGGTGAACGGGCTCAAGTTTGTTCAAATGAGAACGACCGCAACTTCGTGATATTTCACGAACGTGACATAAACAGACTGTCCAATTATGAACTTGGAAAAACTTAACTTTTTCAATTAGCAAATCGAAAAAGAAAGGCAACATTCTCCCTGTATCAAGGGCAAAACTTCCGAAAAAGAAACTATATAGCCAGACGTTTGATGTCTCAGCAGCACTAACGAGGGAAGAATGAATATTTTATGCGAGTCGTTTCATTGAAGTTGTTATATTTTATTAGTTTTACAACGAAGTTGAAATGTTTTACAGCTTTGAAACTTAAGTATAACACAGTTAGGCGCTATTTTCCAATCTTGAATTTCGTTTTTCATAAGACAATATAAAACCGTGGTAACTGATATCATAACTATTTGTAAAATCGGTAAAACCGAATTATCCAGAAACGGTTAGAAAACATTTTTTAATAAATGAGTGAAGTTCATAAATTTTGTTTCAAAGAAAAGTAAAACAAATGTTCAATCTTCCAGTAACAAAGTACTTCTGAAGCTTTTGCTCAATCCATTCACAGAAGTCTTAAAACTATCTTCGACATGTATATATATATATATAATATTTCTATTAAATTTATTAAGACATTTATTATTACAGTATTGACCTCGTATACGCGAGTTTTGACTGGAAAAGAAGATATTGCAATAACCACATCCCTACCTCAGTCCGATGCCACAAACCAAATGTTATCGAATTTCGATATAAATCGGTCAATTTTCAACCGATAAACTCGCAACGGTCAACTGAGAGACTGGTTCTGATTGATCACAGTCGAACGGTTACTGAACCTGGAACAAGATAAGCAACTCTTTGTTTTTCAATTGTTTACAAGCAATGTCGTTGTTTTCGAACAGCAACTCTCACACGGTAAGAGTAAAGCAAACTAGTGGTGTAAAACCTTTGCACATACTTTCTCATATACATTTCTCCAACCGATATCACATCATAGCAGCGACATATCAGTCTTATAGATATCGTAAAAGCGTTATGAAAAATATAATTTCAATGTAGACAGAAATTGATGTATTTTCGTACCATTATCATATCTTTCATTTCAGTTTACGAAAAGTGTATTCGATTGGTCCATTTACACTGCTAAATATTATTCAAGCTTCTTGAAACAGTAAACTAATGTGTAAGTGTAGCAGACAGAAACTATTTTACTGCGTCTACACCAAACGTTCAAGCGAAATACCGCTAATGCGGACGTAATACATACTAATTGTTATTTACGTACAGAAAATTTAAGCAAAAACGTTGGACCAGTTTTTGAGAAACATTCAAAAGATTTCATTGACCTTCATGTGAAGTACCCTTTATTACAAAGTAAAAAAAACAAACAAAACAATTAGAGCAGTGTATCGACTACAAGTAAATTTAACCGTAAATGCGAATAAAATTGATTCTTCCATTTACTCAGAATCGCTGCTCAGAATCGATACACTAAGAATATGAGAAAGTAAAAACAAAGATGATGATAATAATAATAATAATAAATTTATTGTCAAAAAACAGTACAGACTGCGTATGACCACGTGGAGGACAATAAACTAATTTACTCTACGGAAGCAAGCAAGGGACCATCCCATCAATTCCGATCAAGGGCCCTAAGGCAGAGGCGGATACAAAAATTTCAGCAAAAGTTCCTAGATAAGATAAAAAGTTAGCTGCGAGTTATAATACATATATAATGTCAATATGTTTGTAATTTAACGCAAATATGTTTGTAAATTTACATGTACAAGTTATTATCGAACTATAGATTATTCTGAGTATAGTGTTTAAAAATCATAAGAGTTGAAAAAACACTAAATTCACGATTTCTTGTTTCAATAAACGCGCTCCTAGACAAAAGCCTAGAGAACCTGTATAAGAAATCCGCCTCTACCCGAAGGAAAACCGGAGAAAAACCCGGGCCAGGATGGGGCTACAGAATTAATGTAGACAACCGTGCCAAAGTTGAGTACACATAAACCTAAATTAATACGAGCTATACGGCAACACAACCATGCAAGAAAATAGTTTTTGAAATTGTTATAAGTTATTTAAAAAGTGCTACAGCAATGGCGTGATAAAGTACAAGTCGGATTTAACTTTTATTAAAATCAATAAATTCTTTTACAGTGTAGAAGCACTGGTGCAGGAGGTAGTTTTTAACCGCGGAATTGAAGATATTCAATTTCATAATATCTTTTATATTCTGGGGCAGGGAATTATATAGAACTAATATAGATATGCGAACAAATTTTTAAAACATCATCGAAAACATAATAAGAAAAATGGATATGAATGAAAACTGACATGCAAGCTTGATAAGTTCTGTCACAAAAAATGGTTCTGGCATAAACTTATAGTTCTCAACGAAGAATTCCTTCACATAACTCAGTACAATTTGGAGCTGAGCCAGATACTGACTCCTTAACTCTGTCTCTTCTCAACTCTTAAAACGTTCTGACAAAAAGGCCGAATACGTATTTCAAACAAAGTTTTGAACTAATTTGAAAACGTTAAACACTATATTACTAATTATAAAAAAACAGACGTCATTAAACGAAACTCATAGTTTACAAGTTATTTATTACCAAGGATCTTAATTTGACAAAAAATTATTCTTACCCTAGTCCATTTTAGAAAAAGTTCGACTCACATACTCATTATAAAACGAAAATGGTGTCAAAGGTAAACATAGGTAGCACTTTCTAATCGAATATCGATGCTTTGAAAGAAACGTAAAAATCCAATGTTTTCACCAAGAGGAGTACATCAAAAATTTTCACATACAATTGTCACAAAAGATCGTTGCCCTTAATATGGGATATCTCAGATTCCGCAGGACAGCTAACATCAATATTTTTAGTATTTTATTCACTTCCCACAACCTCGTTGCGTGTGCGCTCGACGGAACTGCTTATAATCAACACACATTTGTGAACTTTTTTCGTGAGCATTGAATTATATTGCAAAATGTGTTTCTGAGTATCAAATGAGTTTCACTTAACAATAATTGATGGAACCCGAAGATAATGAATATGGTACCATGACATAAAAACAAAGATAAATTTTTATAGTATGAAAAAAAAGGAGGCAAAGTAGCGCATACGATTCCAATAAACGAGAGTGAGAAGTCTGAATGAAAGCAACGCTAACAAGCGGAATGGAATGGAAGCGGGGTCTGATGCTGCCAGAGAGGAGCGACAAATGAAGGCGGCGCAACTGCAACGCCGCCCGGAGGGACGGAAGCAAACTAAAGACTCTTAGAGAATCCGCGAATAAAAACAGGGCGCGAAGAAGAATGAATGAAGATGAAAAAGAGGAATGGACGAAGGGACACCAGACAGAGGATAGGAGAGAAGATGAGGGCGGGGTTTCTTCCATCCTCACACTCTACAAGCGTTACGTAATTACTGTTGGAATAAAAGAAAATGCGTCACACAAAGAGGAAGCAGTGCCCGCGAGGCAACAGGGGTAGGGGACGGGGGAAGGTGCTGAGAAGAGAGGAATGAGGATACAGCGCCAATGAGGACGGAAGTAAGTCGGAGCGCGCAAAGGGGATGCTGCAGAAGGTGTTGAAAGTATGGATGGAAGGGGGGTGAGACTTTGAAGAGATGGACAGAAAAGGTGAGGACACTCTTGAGGATAGGGTCAACGAGATGTGATGAGACGATAAAAACGAAAAATGGAAAGAAAGAATGTGAATACGTGGAAGACATCGATAGAATTGGTGAGTGGAAGTGAGAGAAGAATAAATTTAGAAAAATCGCGAAATATACTCTAAGTCATGTTACTTTGTTCCCAGAAATGTAACTTAAGAGAGAAAAATAATTATCGGAAACGTACTGTGTTTATTAGTTTATTGTATATTAGTCGAAGTAAATTACTTTGTTGTCCTCAACATGATCATAGGCAGTTTGTAACAGCTCTCTTGACAATAAATAATTTATTTATTTCTTTATCTATTGTCAGTCTATTTGATTTGAAGTTGGTATAGCGCTTGTGTAGTCAACGCTTTTACTACGCCATGGTCCATAAGAGAAACAATATTGAATCTCGCGTTATGTTGGCAGGACACACTAATTTCTGAAAACTAAAATCCACTACTAACATATGACGCCAATTCAATTCGCATGCTCTTGTAGCGCAATTCTGTTCTTTCTGCATCGAGCGTGGGGAACGAATATTACCTTGTGTCTGAGCTTTTTGTGCTATTAACTTCCAGTTCCGTATATCCAGTAGACAATTGCTGTTGTAGCGCCGAGTCGAAGTTCCGTCTTGGCATAAGTTGCGGCGATATCTGGTTCCGTTGAGTGGTCCGTCACTGAAGCACCTTGGTTGTGGTCTGTCTGCCGCTGCACGCGGCGCAGCTTATAAGCGGCCGCTATCCCGCCGCTATCCCGCCGCTATCCCGCCGCTCGTAGCCGCCACTCGCCTCCTATTGGTGCTCGCTGACGTAGCACGGCGCCGTCATTACTTGCCGCGTCCAAGCTGCAGTTAGCGATGTCTGCGGGTAATCTAGAAACTACTACCTCCCACGGTCTTCAAACTGCAGCGTATGCTGCACACTCTCCGCCTATTTTGAGGAATAGGAGGTAAACGTTGTAGACGCTTGCTTCGCCGGGGTCTTGGTCGATCAACGTTATTCTGGGGTGCAATTGTTGATCTGGACTGGTGTAGGCCGCTGCTTCGGTTGAATCCTCCATTGCCTCTGGTATCGCCGAGTCGGTCTCCTCCTGGAGGGCGCAGTGTCGTAGTTGCTGCGCTGGATCGATGGTGATCGCTTGATCGGTAGGCCCCTCCGTGACACACGTATTGTGCTTTTACGTTGTTAGCCCTGACGTCTGTTGGGTTGTTGTGGCCACCGGTTGTGTTGTTTCCTTATCCAGATTCCCGTCTAGGAGGTCTGCGTAGGCCTCCGGTGTTGGTCGATGCTGAGAGAATTTTGAAAACATGCCATTGATGCAGTAAAACAGTGGAATGTATCTTCTGTGTGCGTGGAGGGTGGTCCACGTGTCGAGCAACAACTCGACCAGCCACCTGCGTAAGAAACACACGGCTACACCGGTATCCCACGATCGTTGCCGGGAACCACCTTGGGTTATCCTTGAAGGAACTGATGAACACAGGTTACCCATGATATAAATTTAGCAATCCCGTGGTGCATGCTTGAGTTACAGCTGACTGCAAAAGGATTGTACGATGCCTGCGACCGTGGAGCAACTCCGCCGGGCTAATGTCATCTGGTCCAGGCAATGCTTACAGGTTGTCATGATTCGCAGCAGGACTTCATCCTTGGGTGTACCCGCGTCTGTGGCTTTCTTTAAGGCAGTTTTGAAGGTTTGCACTAACCTCTCGGCAAACACGTTTAACTGCGGGTGGAATGGTGGTGAAAAAACGTACTGAATCCTGTTTTGTCTGAAAAAAAAAATCTGGAACGCTGATGACGTGAACTGTGGCCAGTTGTCCGTGACAGGAGTTTCGGGAAGTCCTTCCGCTACAAAAATTCTCAGGAGTTCGGCGATGGATGCTGCTGCTATGATGGCGCGCATCTCCGCCACAAACGGAAAACTAGAAAAAGAGTCGATAACATGCTTCCCATGAAGGGGCGAAATCGGCATGGATACGTTGCCCAGGATTTGGCGTACGCGGTCAAAGTTGTAGTGCTGTTGCCGGAGCTTTCTGATGGCGTTGACATGGTTCACAATTTCTAATAAACCGCTCAATGTCTTTGTCCATATCCGACAGTTACAGAGTCGCCTGGCCAGTTGCTTGGTTGCTCAGTGACCCTCATGTAAACTGTTTAAGACATACGAGCGCAATGAAGTCGGTATCAAAACTCTATTGTTTTCTCCGGAAATGAGGAGCAATAATCCCCTTCTCGCCGACAATCGATCCTGTAGTCTCTTCAATTTCTGTGACAATCGATCCTGTAGTCTTTTCAATTTCTGTGACAATCGATCCTGTAGTCTCATCCAAAACTTGAGGCGCCTGAGTTCGGGGTCTTTGGAGGTTTCCCTTGCAATGGTGGTGAGGTCCCTCTTCTTCCAAATCGATTTGCAGGCAAGCGAAGTCCATGGTGTTGAAATCCGATTCAGGTCCGCTGGGGAGTGTAGGTATTAGCAAGTTCCGATGTGCGTCGAAATAACATCTCATAATGGTAATCAGCTAAAAACAGGGTCCATCGCTGTAACTTGCGAACCGTGTCTGCCTGCATCTTTTTCGTGGATTGAACAGAGATAGTAACGGTTTGTGGTCAGTAATGATAAAGAATTTGCGACCGTATAGATACTCGTAAAATTTCTTGACACCGAAAATGATAGCAAAGGCCTCTTTCTCTATCTGGGAATATTTCCTTTGATGTTCAAAGTTTTGGATGCGAACGCCACTGGCGTTTTCTTACGATTGTGCTTCTGCGATTGCACTGCGCCGATACCGTATTCGGATGCGTCTATTGCTAGCGTGTTTCAATCCTCACGAAAATGAGTCAATCTTGCGACAGCCTGCAGTTTATCCTTGCTGACACTCCCGTGACCAAACGATGGTACGTCGTCATCTGTACAACTCCACAATTTCTTTGATGACGTACTAATGAACTCCTCTTGAGGGTTTCACAGCGATACATCACCAAGGCTTGTAATATGACTCGTCTAAAGTATGTCATTATGTCAGACATGTAACGCGAAGGATGTAATAAGAATTCTTTTAGGGGTGAATCTGAAATTGAAATTTTTGGGAGGAAATGAAACTCACAATGAGATGGAACATTATCCATTACAAAATACAATATTAAAATCCGTAAAAGAATAAATTACACTGTCATATCATGATATAATGTTCGCAATGTCTTCGTTGGTCATTTTATAAAAATAACTTTATTCGTTTTTAGATTAAAGAAGTATGAAAAAATTAAATTTTCTTTTGCTACAAATTCTTGGTCTAACGAGCAACAATGGAGTATTTCAAGCAAAAGATTACATATCCTCATTTTGGCTTTTTCTTTGTTTTCAGACACTTGTTGATTCCTGCCTCATAGGGAAATATTATTGTAAAGCAGATTTTAAAAAATAAATTTCGGTCTTGTTCTTGAAGAGGGAAAATATCTCCGTCTTATCCAGGATAACCCAGAATCTTGGGTTGCAAGACAATTAAATCACGTTGACAGTCAATATCACCCGTCTTCAACATGTTCCTCCGTCACAATATTAAATAATTGATTCATGCAGCTGTAGAGCGTATAGTTTGAATACCCGAACAACTCCCTTACTATAAGGTCTCGATCGACCAAGAATATTCCATGAAAAGGCAATGAGAAACAACCCCGGCGCATATCCTACACTCATCCATTTTTCAGGTCAACCTCGTAGGAGATGAAAACAATTTCATGACATACGTCCGACATTCGCCAGGAGATCGAAAATGATAACATGAAGAAAGTTACGAGAGAAATAAATACAAAGCTTTTTCAGTTGAGTAGCAGCACTTAAATCGTAGCAACAGAAATACTGTGGAACTTGTTATCAGTTACAACGAAAAATAGAACTTTTTCAAACAATTTATTCAGTAACCAAACTTGTTTATCTTTTCATATTTCCGTGGTTCTCCAGGATAGTTACAGAGCTACAGGATAGTTAATTAACTTACATAAAAACGATAGAATACATTACACCGACAGCGGTGGTCTAATGGAAGTCAACTATAGTTTTCCACGATCTCGCTGAGCTGTAGAGCGTGGATTCGACCTCTCCTCGGCTGAATTATGTGAGGTTTTCAACTGGGGTTTCCCTCACCTACTCCAGACAAATGTCGGTTTGGTACCTTAAGTTTCCAGGTAACCCAACATGTCTCCTTCCAAATTCCCCCTCCCAAGTTGAACGGTTAGGTGGAAGAATAGGTCTCATGAGTTGATCCTCGCGAAAAGACAGAAATTAAACAAACAAACAAATAAATAATACACCACAAACTGATAAACAATCTTGTAAAAACTTTGCAGAACGATACATAATAAAATATCACCGAATCATGTTTCACTAGTTGAGAAACTATACATTGCAACGTTTATTTTCTGTAACTATTCTTTAACTAAACACATGTAAAAGGTAACTATTTCAATAAAATGTATTAATTTTTCATACAATAAATTTCGTGAGATGACGTAGAAGGGCGAAAATAATTCAACCCTCGTTCAGATCTCGTGGGGTGAACGTCCTCCGCCATCCGAAACGTCCAGAGAAGTGACGTAGAACCGGGGAAGCGAGGGGAGGGGAAGAAGTTAATAGAAGAAACACGAGATGCGTCTTCTGTCCAAGGCGCAGTCGGCGAATTGAGGAGACTGAGACAAGGGGCAACGAAAATGTCAAGAAGTTTGGTTTCTCTGGTCACGTATGCGACGGGGTTGCGACTTCTTTCTTCTCCGGGAGGGATTTCAACAACACGAATAACGGCGTCGTCACTTTTACATTTCGTGACTTGGAACGGAAGTTTATTTTGATGGATCATGCGTCTAAATAATGACATCTTTCGGTCGGGTGAAAATGACGCCGATTCACAAATCGAACCCGGGACTCCTCCATTCATCCCAGGGGTGGTAACCACTACTCAACCCATACGCCTTCCACAATTAAACACCATTTTCATCCAGGTCTTATTATTAACACCCCTGCGATCAAAGCAGTAGTCCCTGATTCGATTCCAGGATCATCGCCATTTTCACCTGGCCGAAAATTATCACATATCTCCTCCACGCGTAGGTACACGAAATAAATTGTATATGTGTATATGTGTTACCAATCTTAATACGTAGGTATGGGTGAAACAGACTTGGGCGCGCGCAGCATAGTTTGGCGCCTGGGTTCATTTATATTCTGTAAGGGTACGTGTCTCAGGTCTTTAGGGGTTATAATTGTTCTTGGATCCTCTTTGAGATCTACAGAAAATGCCTTATTTAGGATTCGGATCAGAAAACAGAAGTCAATGCCTCAAAAATAGTTAACTACCCTATGGTCAAAACGAATTATTTATTATGGTTACATTTTCTCGTCACAACGTTAATATACATCTACAAAAAAAATTTAAAAAATTTCTAATAAAGTAACAGTAAGAAAGTGTACATTACGATAAAAATCCAAAAATGTTAATTTAATGTGATATTATTTAATGAACATAATTTCATATTTTTCAGTTTGATTTGATTTTGGTCCCACTTGCTCTTTTTTTACGGAAATACAATAAAGTTTATTGAATTTCTCAGTTTAAAAAACAAACAAAAAACTACAAAACAATTTTAAGAAATTTGTCGTTAATTACTCGTTTGAAGTAATGTTATAAGGCACATAACATGGCCTATAGTTACAATACACAATACTTTTATGCTTTTACGAAAAGACAACATCTTAGTTAACCGCAGTAAATGAATATAAACGTGTCATTCAGAACTTAATATTTATAACATGGTAATAGTTTCGCTGTTTCATCACTTCGTTTAGATGAAAGATAAAATAATTATATCCCATTACTTCTCGATTTATATTTTACCCACATTCCAAGGATATTATCACATGCCGTCAGTCACTGAGACGAGATCATAACCAAGGGGGAGGGGGGGGGGCTAACAGCTAAGCATTTTTGTTTAAAAATTATGGTGTTACAACACAAATTTTATAAATATTACCTTTAAATAAAATGCATCAAATAAATAATTATCCATTAACAATCTAATATTTTTAATAACAAAAAAATTTATGCATTAAAGTTAGTAATCAGGTATTATAAATATTATTAATATGGAATTATTAATAACAATTATATTATTAATCTGGTAACACTTTTAACAATAAAATTGAAGTTGATAAATGGCATACTTCGTAAGTGTTCAGATCCAAAGGGGGGAGCTATAGCTCCCTTAGCTATGGATCCGCAACAGTCAATTATATTTGACTGGTGTCCACTCAAAGAAAACATACATGTATTGATTTGTACACAAAGTTCACTTCGTGTATGTTGGTGTCCACTAAAAACAGCGAATTAAAAAACCAGGGTAAATAAATGCTCATTCTACTTAACTAATGTGTGCTAATGGAAGCTCCATTTGGCAGCAAATAAATGATAAAGCGAACGGATTGCACCTAGGCTGCAGAATTAAAAGTATTTTTCGCATGGAACTATTCACAGTTAAAATGACGAGAGATAAAATTCGCACTCGAGTAATTAAGTAGTTAAATACGAACGACTGTTCCAAAAAAAGGCATTAGATAATTACTGATATTTCATTCTATCGCAGGATATTACCGCAGTCAGTACTCTTCAAGACTTGTGATCTGCGCTACAAAGACACACTTATAATGAATATTGAATACACGGATATAGGAGGATTTTTTGTACAGGCCTTGTAGGCTTTTGCTTAGGGGAGACGTCTATTGAAATAATAAATCTAGAGTCTACACCTACTTTAATAGCTACCATTAATTTAAAAAAATATATAATAAGTTACCATTTATAAACAATATAAAATACGTACCTGTGAAATAAGTTTTTATTTATTTATTAAATACAAATTCGTTCGTATTCTACTAATATTATAACACCTATCGAACTATATTTATTCTTATCTTAATAGTGCGATGAAACGCTAAATCCACCTCTGCTTTAGGGATCGGTATTGACGGGATGGTTCTTTGGTAGCTTCTGGAGAGTAAATTAGTTTATTGTCCTCTACGTGGTCACAAGCAGTTTGTAACCGAATTTTTGACGATAAAATTTATTTATTATAAACATTCATATCAGATCCAATAATTTGAGACATGTAAGGTATCCTAGGAGATAACTTCCACCGTACTTCAAAATTCATTTTCACTTTCTCATATAAGTAGTATATAGAAAGTATTGTAATCGTGAAAAGATTCGAAAGCGAGATTTCGACGGAAATATCCGTTTCGGTGATCCCAGTTTCTGAAAAAGTGGTTTTTCGTATAACGTCCGTCCGTCTGTGCGCAGCGATTCTAAGTACGTGGATGAATCAATTCAATTCGCATTTCGTATTTACGGTAGAATTTACTTGTCGATGCAAGTGCTATAATTTTTTACTTTAAAACAAAGGGTACTTCACATGAAGGTCAATGTACTCTTTTGAATGTTTCTCAAAAGAATTCGAAAAATAATTTTTTTAAATCCATACATTTTTGAATGTTGTTAAATTTAACAGAGTGTTTCTGTGCCAACAAAAGTTTAAAAATCTCTTGCGGATGTCCGGTCACCTCTATAAAACTATTTTAAAGACTGATAAAAGTTTTAACTATACATAGTCAAAAAATTAATCTATTTTAAATATTCGAAGAAATAATTTACTTTTTTTTCACGTGTTTCTTTAATCAAAATATAAATAGTCTATATATTGCTTAAATAACTTGAAACCGATATCAACATGTATTACTGCTATGGCTCGCATTTTCTATGCTTTGAATATTTTCCCCGACTTTCTACGGCTTTGAGGAAACGATTTTTAGCGTTTTCAACCTCCTGCGACCATTTTAATTGAATTTAATATTGTATATGAGTGCATGTTTTTAAAGATATTTGTTTGAACTCTAAAGATTAAATTACTGCAATGAATCAAAATTACCATGTTTATTGAAATAAGATAAAATGTGCTCAGTGGTATTCTTCATCTAACCTGACCTAATTTACACTTGCATTTCCTTAGTAATAAGTGGATATCAACGTGACTTGTCTTTTAAAGTACATATTTCGACATTTATAGTGCATTTAATTGAATTTTTAGTGCATATTTTGAACTTTTGAGAGCATTTGTTTGCTGCATATTGGCTTGAAACCTGATTATTGCATCCATTTATTCACATTTTTGACGTTTTAAACATTGAATTCTTTGTGTGGAGAACTTTCTCAACAAGCTTCAAAATCTGTATCGAGTGCTCAAGTGTACGTTGGGCTTCGTGGTTGAGACGCAGCGACGTGAACGTGGGCGAGAGAGAAGAAAGAGCACAGGGACATAGCGACACTGATAAACGCTTATCAGGGAGTTAACGAGCGAGATAACAGGAGCCTGCAACAGGTATCACTCTCTCATGCAGAATACGCGCCGCAGCCGTCGAGAACTGTGCAGCCGAACGATGGCAGGAATGTCGTTCAAAAGCAATGTGATTCAGTTCACGTTCTCTTTCATACCGGTTTCCAACTCTGTAGCTTAGGGCTAGCATGCTTGCTTGCCACAGACAGAGAGTCACTCTGGGTTCACTTTCAAGTGGTGCCAGAAAAAAAAATTGTCGCTTTTCACTTCATAGTGCCAGTTCCTATAGCTATGACTACTGAAAAGCGAACTATCCTTCTTCTATCCACTTCCTACTACAGCTTGTATAACTAATTCTTTCTATTACTAACTTCTCATACTAACCCCTCCATGTGGGCCAAGTTGTTGCCAGGATAACCGACCCACCTTCTAACACTGGCCTAACCACCCACCTATATAGTATCGTCCCGTGTAGATAAGCTTCAATAGCACGCTACATTTCCCATTTACGAATACTACAATGAAAAAAATCGGCATTAACTGCTTCATAGATGACGTAACTGGGTCTGGGAGGGAGGGAGGGGATAGAGGAATGTCTAATACCACCAAAGATAGTGACCACGCCCACTCTTCGTAGTCGGCGACGGACACCCAAAGGGTGACAGAGGCGTATTAGGACATTTGATATATTGAAAATTTGATACTTTATTGATATATATGTAGGTTATTTCAATTAAATGTTAAAAAAACATTAGTATCAACAATTACAATATAATATCACAGGCACATAAATACTGATAATATAAGGTACAGAGTGAACAGAGATGTAGAATAAAATCAATAAAAAATTACATTAGTATTTTCGTATTTGCAAGAAATAGATTCATGTATATATATATTGA